>VDFB02174379.1:0-16857 GCA_007258455.2 Sequoia sempervirens
GGGTTGAGGGTTTAAAGTTGAGGGTAGAGGATTGAGGGATTAGGGTTGAGGGTCCAATGTATAGGATAGAGGGTATAGGGGTTGAGGGATTATGGTTTAAGGGTTGAGGGATTAAGGGTCAAGAGGGTTGAGGTATTAGGGTAGAGAGTTTACTAAGTGGGTTTAAGAGTTGAGTGATTAGGGTGTTGGACACTAAGAATACTTAGAGGGGGGTGAATCAGTGTTTAATAATTTTGATTTCCAAAATAGATCTAAAACTTTCAACAACAATAATTGAACTTCATATAGCATTTATAGCACATAACAGTTGAAAACATGCAGTAACATTAATGAACACCATAACACCAGATATTTTTATGTGGAAACCCTGTTAGGGGAAAAACCACAGTGGAGATTAATCCACAATGTTTACTCTTTTAAAAGTATGATAAAAAGAAAGGGAATGCATTTGCATTAGGGTGCACTGCCAAAAGCTCACTGCTCAATTAGGAAAGGCTCATTGCCTTACAAGTAAAATTGAAATTACAACAAAATTTTGAACTGAGAGTACAACATATACAAATGCTTGGATTTAGTTCCAATGATGCTCAAGATTAGATTCTAGATCTCTTGACTGGATCGCACTTCTACTCTGCTCTGCTCTATATACCAAAACTTTTTTTCCCTCAAATAACTGATTTTTTTCCTTTTTCACTCTCTTTTACACATACACTTCTAGCTCTGTTGTAGCTACTACATCACACACACATACACACTCATACTTCAAAATTATGTTTTGAACTCCTTTATATACCCGCTAATCAAAAATTCAATGTATGTCGACTTCACAACACAATACAATATTCTTGCTTTTGTTAGCCCAAATCATAAGTTATATTTTATGCGTACCTAAACAAGATGGCTAGGCTTATAGTAGAGACCCATACCAAGATTCAAAACATAAGAGATATAAAAATACATACTCCACATACATCTATGATACACTACATCAAGCATGTCAGCCATAATGGAAAATAAACCATGAATCATGCTACCGAACCTCTTAACTCGAACTCTGACTAATACTACACCAAAAAACTCATCATAGGATAGTGTAAGTGCTAAGGAAGATTCCATGGAGATCCACACCATGAAATAGTGATCTAATGAAGTGATCAAATCAACTTATCAACTGGATGACCTGTTCTTCATTCTTCTTACCAATAGATTATAGAGTCTTAGTTTCCTTGCTAGTAAGAACAATACTGACACTGTGGACCATACTTTTGAATCTAGTTGCCATCAATGACAATGCAAGTAGCCAAAAATGATCTCTCAGAGCCATATCCCAACAATCCCCCCCTTTGGCATTGATGGCAACACTTAGTGAAAAATTTACTAAGTTTCAAAATCAAAAACTCATCAAAGCCAAAATTACTGCTCCTCCTTAGAGATTTTTTCACTACATTCTCTCCCCCTTTTACATCAATGACAAAGCTCTACTACATCTGCTCCACACTTCTCTTCTTATTCTCTCCCCTTTAATATTTTACTCCACTTTCTCTTACTCCATTCTCTCCCTAATTAATTATTTTTAAAATTGTTGCCTCAATCTCATAGGCTAGAACCTCTGCAAAAGCAAAGTCAGTGTAACATTTCTTTGGTCTGGCTGACAGGAAGTTTGGGAACCTTGTGAAATATTCTGGTCACTCTGACCTTGCAAAAGTCTTTCCGAATGCTTTCACTTTGGATTCTATCACTGTGACATAAAGTAGTTGTTGTAACTTCTCACCACGTTGAGATCTCTGGTTGACAGGCCATTCAATCAAGTGTCGGGGAGACTCATAGTGACCAAGGGCTTCGGAGTGACTTCAAAACTTAGGAAGAAGTCCCAGTGACATTGGAAGGTCTTGCTGACAGGGATACACATTGAAGTCATCGGGATAACCTATGGCAGCTTGATGAGAAGTCTTACTGAAAGTAACATGTCTCAGCAACAGTGTTGGAGCTTTCAGGGAAACCCTTGGGTGATCGGTAAGAAGTCTTACTGATAGTGATATGTCTCACCAATGAACACTCAGAGTAACTTAAGGATCTTGGTGTGAAGTCTCAACGATGAAGGATTGTCTTGGTGACAATGTAACACTCAAAGACATCAGGGAGACCCTTGGCCAAAAGACTTGTTTCGATATGATGTCTCATCGAATATCGAAAGTATCACCGACATCACGTGGGGTCATTGGTTTGGTGTGACTCTTCACAAGCAGTGGTTTAACTTGGAAGCCTCAGTAAGAAGTCTTGCCAAAGGTTGATTCTCTCACCGACAATGGAACACATCGATATGACTTAAAGGCTTCAATATGAAGTATTGGGAAAAGTAGTAAGTCTGGCCGACAAGATAGACTTGGGGTGACTTGGAACTTGTGAGCTGATATCTTGGCGAAAGGTATTTGTCTTGCTGATAGGAATGCGATGGACGTCAGAAGTTTCGGTATGAATTTGGAACCACGGTATGATCTCTCAATGGTATGAACACTTCAGAATGACTTATGAGCTTCGTGTAATGTCTCATCGAATGGCGATTATCTCGTCGATGAGAATGTTGAGGTCGATGTGTCTTGAATACTTTGATGTAATTTCTAGGCAAAGAGCGATAGTCTTGCTGACTGATGAACTCTTCGGAATACCTTGTGATCTTCGGTGTGAGGTCTTGGCGACATGGTTAATTCTTACCAATAGCTCTCTAGACTCGATGTAGCCTCTTGCTAATGGAGATGACTCTTGGTGACAACATGTAATCTGGTCTTGTGGCATCAGGGAGACACTTCTAGTGTCTCACCGACATGTGACACAAGTTGATTGATGTTGACCAAGTGAATATTGTTTGACGTGGTGTGATGTGGACCAATCTGAGAAAGTAGAAGTGAACCATTTTCTGAACTATTTCTATGTGGAAGTTTGAAAACAAAAGCACGAGGAAGTGGAAACATCCATGGATGTTGGGCTGGATGATTTATCTATTCTAATCCAAGAGTTGGAAAAGAATATTTTAATAGAGCCTACATAGAACGAATGTATATAGGTATGCATTGGATGTTCTAAAGATAAGAGAGTTGATGAGATAGAGAAGACACAGAGAGCTAACAGAGAGAAGGTCGAGTGGCTAACTAAAAGTCTAAGGCCATGAGGCTGAAACAGAAGAAGAGAGAGGTAGGGTTGTGCTGCTGGAATCTCTCCTGAACATGAATGTCATGGTTGATCTCTCTGGGGGTGCTTGCTATTACCAATTGTATCCAAATAAACAAGATGTAATCTCTAAAAAGGCTAACAGCCTGAGATTGTATTCTAACCATTTAGTTGCTGAATAATACAATGGCTCAATCTTTGGAGTGTGGGGTTTTTTAATCTGAAAGTATTTTCCCCGTGTAAATATTTGTGTTCTGGTTTTCTATTTCATCTTTCATGTCTATTGGTTCGTGTAGTTAATGTTTGTTGTTAAATTTACATGTATTTCTCTTAGATGTGGGAAATAAACTGTGTCTATTTCTACATTTGGACATAGTTGTTCATGTCTTTGAGGTAATTTAATCGAATTAAAGTTACCAAAGGCACTACTGTTTGGAGTTTTCATTAGATGTGCTCCACTAGATTTCCTTACAATTATGCAAAAATTGATAAAAATTTGACAACTACTACAAAAATTTAAAAAATTATTTTGTACTTAGCTTTCATTTTTGGAAGGAATTTCTTCCAGGAGTCCACCGCAATCCCAATGAATATGATCAAGTTTTTATTCTCTAATGTTCTATTGATGATATGAACAAGAGACTCAGGAATGGTGATTGCTTCTTCCAGCTTTTCTCTTGACTCTAGAACTTCAACCATTTTCTCTAATCTCCCTTCAGTTATATCTTTTACTTTCTAGAAGACATCAATAAGAGTATTCCTATAAAATTTAACCTTTGCATGCACAATTTGTAGATCATGAACCTTCTTCTTAACATCTCCATTCTTTTCTAAGAGAATATTGTAATCTTGTCCAATCTTAACAAGATCATTTTAAATTTCTTCCAACTTATCCATGTACTTTCCTACCACATGAGGCCACTTTAGATAGTAGTTGAAAACTTTATTGGCCGAATCAATGCACTCTCTCAGCTTATTCATTTTCTTCTTCAAATTGGTAATAGATAGTATAAACTACATTTTTAAATGGTAAATTATTTCCTCCTCTTTCTTATCTAGAGGCATAGATTCCATGGCTTCCTTGACACACTCAATCAATTCTTCTAGGAGAACATCCTGCAGAATCTCCAACTCAATATTTTTATCAGCAAAGTATCTTGCTAGAGTGTTTTCAATGAAATCGTGCTCATAGGATGGTCCATTCAACCATATTTCATATATCTTTTGCATACCATCCTCATCCCGAATGATTTGCATTATCTTTGACTTGAATAGAGCACCTTCTTCATCACTATCTTTAGCTATTATTATTTCCAGTTCACCTAGTTTTAGGTGATCTCTTGGAGTATATTCTTCATAAACTTCATCCTCTACATCCACAACCAATTTTCCTTTCCCTTTTTCTTCAACCTTTGCTGACTTGGATATTGGAGGAATGACACCACCCATATCTCTTCCTCTCTTCTATTTTTTCTCTGCCTTTCTGGAGGATTATCTAACTTTAGTTATCTTTACCAAAACAAGGATAACACTTTCCCCAAACCTTTCTAAAACCTTCCTAAAGAATCTTTCATACACTTGTTCACAATTTCCAAAAGAGTTGAAGTGATTGAATATTTTCTTACAAATCGGCATATTTTCTCTCCACACCACATTGTCCTTCATAGGAAAATAGTTTAGAAAATACATCATAATGCATATTGCTAGAGTGCCAACCCTAAAGGGGTAGTCAATATCCTTTGTTAATTGAACATTTTCCATCATTTGATCCTTCATCAGACTACATAGGTCAAAGTCTTCATTTGCAATTATCATTTTATGAGCAATATATGCATCACCTATCAAGGTTGATCCTTCTCAGTTTCTGAAGTAGATTTTATATGAGATTCCATGTGCCACATACCTTGTCAAAGGATCTTTAATTGATGAAATTATTAGATTCCTCTGATGTCCCCTTATTCTGGTTAGGGCTTCAACCTCAATATTATGAATTGACTTCTTCAGTACATCACCAACAATGCATAATCCCATTAGATTTCTGATCACATCCTTATAAATTTGATAAGGTTTATCCAGAGTGAGGATATCACTGTCTAATTTGTTCAAGATAAAACAATGACTTTCTCATTGATGAAATGAGGATATTCATTCCATATATCCAAATTCTATGCTTTGATCCTTCAAGCCTCCTTAATTTGATGAGTAACAAAAAATTTCTTTTATCCCTAACCTTTTGACTTCTATAGTCATCTAGAGTTATACTTCCTTTGATTTGCTTCATGTTTCATCCTGAACAAATTTCTACTGATCACCAAATAGATATGAAATCAATGAGCAACATAAATACCTAGAGAATTCACCATTAAGATGACCTTTTTCACCTTTGAAATTGTGTAGAAAATTCTCTTGAATTGTTCTCATTCAATGCATGGTGGAGAATTAGGGTTCCAAATTCCTTTTATAACTTCACCTACTTTTCTTTCTGTTGCATTAAATGTATTGCCCTAGAAGTTGTTGTTACTCTGCAAACTTAGACATCAAGCGAAGAAGTCAACTGCAAACCTATACCATTTCGTCTAATTCAACATATGATTGATAATACTCCCATAAATGAATAACACAATGAATAATGTCATCCAACAATTTGGTGCTAACAATACACATGGGGACAAGATATTTTCATGAAAAACTCCCACTAGGCCACTAGCCTGATATCAATTACCAGAAGAGTTACCAGAGGGAGCTTCCAATACAACCTTATTCCCTTCATCTTTTTCACTTTTCTTCACCCATGTTTTCTTCATCTGATCTCTTATCTCTTCCATAGATGCTTTTTCTTTTCCCTTGTCTTTCTGTGAATTTATTCCTTGATAAACTAGACCTCTTTTATTCATATTTTTGTTTTGGTAGAATTTTTCAATGTACCCAAGATTGTTACAATTGAAACATACTGAAACTTTATATCTATACCAGCCATTCCACTAATTTCCTCCTAACCTGCATTGATTAGCAACATTTCCAAATCTTCCATAGGTATAGCATTTAATGTTACTTGCATTGATAGACATGCATCTGCATTCTAATGCCTTTTGAACAAACTTCTTGCATTTAAAACATTGACCATAAAATGATGGAGTACTAGGGTTTATCTTCCTTCTACACTAAGAATTCATATGTCCAAAATTATTACAAGCAAAGCAATATCCATTAAATCTTTGAGCAGTGGATTGCCTTACTGGATGTCTTTTTCCTTTTTTCTTCTTTTCAAGGTTCTTCTATTTTAGATCTAGAGCATTCACCCTTCTCATATCCAAGACCTCACTTACCATTTATATCCTTTTGAACTTTGGTTATCTCATCAAGCTTAGTAGAACTCATCTTGAACTTCTCCTTGAATTCATTTGTAGTAGCAAGCTCATTTCCAAGAATAATTATTTGTCTCTCAATCTCGTTTTCATAGTTTCTAGCCTATTGCAGTTTATGCTCAAACTGAATGGATCTATTGTTAATTCTATTGGATTCTTCATACTTTTCTTTCAAGGACTAGGCCAAATTCTCCTCATTCTTCTTTCTTTGTGCAATATCTTTGGTAAACTATATTACCACATATTGTGTTTCAAGTTTTAGAGCTACATTGTCCTTGGCTAGCTTCTCACATTCTTTTGTTATTTATTTTAGAGTTTGATCCAGATGGACATCATCCAAACCTTTTCTTTCATTTTGCTTCAACTAATCACATATCTCCTTCCTCTTTTTCCTTGACTCATTTATCTTATCCTTTAGTGATTGAATGGATTTTTCAGCATCAACAAGATTTTCCTTTTGTTCCATGACCTCTGCTTTAGATTGATCAAGATCATCAAGTGCCACCATAAGCATTTGTTGAAGACCACCAATGTCCATTGTAATTCAAGATTCAACTCAAGTTGTTAAACTTTAGAAGAGGAACCTACTCTAATACCAATTGTTGGACACTAGGAACATTGAGAGGGGGGATGAATCAATGTTCAATAATTTTGATCTCCAAAATAGATCTAAAACTCTCAATAGCAATAATTAAACTTCATATAGCATTTACAACACATAACAGATGAAAACATGTAGTCACATTAATGAACACCATAACACAAGATATTTTTATGTGGAAACCCTATTAGGGGAAAAACCACGATGGAGATTAATCCACAATGTTTACTCTATTAAAAGTATGATAAAAAGAAAGGGAATGGACTTGCATTTAGGCGCACTACCTAGATCTCACTACTCAATTAGGAAAGGCTCACTGCCTTACAAGTAAAATTGAAATTGCAAAATACATTTGAACTGAGAGTATAACATATACAACTTCTTGGATTTAGTTCCAATGATGCTCAAGATCAGATTCTGGATCTCTTGACTAGATCGCACTTTTGTACTGCTTTGCTCTATATAACAAAACTTTTCTGCCCTCAAATAACTGATATGTCCTTTTTCACTCTCTTCTACACATACACTTCTAGATCTACTATAGCTACTACATCACACACACATACTCACTCATACTTCAAAATGATTTTTTTAACTCCTTTATATACCCACTAATTAGAAATTTAATATATGTTGGCTTCATAACAAAATACAATATTCTTGCTTATGCCAAGGCAAATCATAAGTTATATTTTATGCGTACCTATAAAAGTTTGCTATAATTATAGTAGGGTCCCATACCAAGATTCCAAACATAAGAGATATAAAAATACATACTCCACATACATCCATGATATGCTACATCAAGCATGTTGGCCACAATGGAAAATAAACCATGAATCATGCTACCGAACCTCTTTACTCAAAAACTGACTAATACTACACCAAAAAACTCATCAAAGGATAGTGTTAGTGCTAAGGAAGATTCCCTAGAGATGCACATCATGAAATAGTGATCCGGTGAAGTGTTCAGATCAACTTATCAACTGGATGACCTATTCTTCATTCTTCATGCCTATAGATTATAGATTCTTAGTTTCCTTGCCGGTAATACAATACTCTCACTACAGACCATACTGTTGACTCTAGTTGCCATCAATAACAATCCAAGTAGCCAAAAATGATCTCTCAAATCCATATTCCAATATAGGGTTGATGGTAGAGGGTTTAAGGGTTTAGGGTTTGAGGGTTGAAGGTCTGATGTATAGGGTAGAGGGTATAGGGGTTGAGGGATTAGGGTTTAAGGGTTGATGGATTAAGGGTGAAGAGGGTTGAAGGACTAGGATAGAGAGTATACTAAGTGGGTTTAGGGGTTTAAGGATTAAGGAATTAGGGTTGAGGCTATAGGGTAGAGGATTGAGGGTAGAGGGTAGAGGGTAGGGGGTTTAAGGGTTTAGGGTTTAAGGGTTGAGAATTTAGGGTTCAGGGTTGAGTGTTTAGGGGTTTATAGGGTAGATGTTAGAGGGTATAGGGTTTAATGGTTTAGGGTTTAATATTTAGGGCAAAGGGTTGGGGGATTTGGGTTGAGGGTCTATTTTATAGGGTAGAGGGGTGGATGATATAGGGGTTTAAGGGAGGGACAACAGCCACAGGAAGCCTCTGGGCTGGGCCTACGGCCGAGGGACTAGGGCCTGAGGGAAGAGGCTTGAGAGGACTGAGGCAGAGGCAGAGTGGCCTAGGACTAGTGCCCATGGCCTATAGGCAGATGGCAGGGTCTTAGGGCTGTGGATCGGCTGGGTCTTTGGCAGAGGATCATGGCAGGGCTGAGGGATTATGGCTGAGGCCGGGTGTACAGGGATAGTGGTATTAAAATGTGCTGATAGATTAATGTATAAGGGGTTGAGGGATTATGTTAAAGAGGGTTGGAGGTATTCAAATAGGGAGTTTATTGGAATGAAAGATTTTATGGGTTGGAGTGGATTAGGGTTTGAAATAGGGATAGGGATTGGAGGGGGGTGGAGGGAAGGAAGAAAGGGATGGCTGGAGGAATGGTAGAGGGGAGAGGGTTTAAGGGTTGATAATTTAAGGTTGAGGGTAGAGGATTGAGGGTATAGGGTTGGGGGATTAGAGTTGAGGGTCCAATGTATAAGATAGATGGTATTGGGGTTGAGGGATTAAGTGTCAAGAGGGTTGAGGTATTAGGGTAGAGAGTTTACTAAGCAAGTTTAAGTATTTAAGGGTTGATGGATTAGGGTTGAGGGTACAAGGTAGAGGATTGAAGGTAAAGGGTAGAGGGTCCAATTCGGTGAAATTGGCACTATAGTGTCCTATTTGAAAAAATGGGTGCAAGAGACCCCATTTCTTGGACCCATTTTTACAAACAGGCTAAGTTAGGTTGCCAATTTCGCTCAGTAGCTTGTCAATTCGGTGAAATTGGAAATCTAGTGGCCTTTTTGAAAAAATGTGTCCAAGAAATGGGGTCTTCTAGTGATGTGAATCATAGATAGACCCCATTTCTTGGACCCATTTTTTCAAATAGGACACTACATTTCCAATTTCACTGAATTCATAGGATAGTGGGTGAAATTGGCAACCTAACTTGGCCCACTATTTTTCCAATTTGATGAAATTGGAAACCTAACTTGAGAGGGATAGAAGGAGTGAGTGAGTGAGTGAGATAGAATTGAGAGAGGGAGATGGGTAAGGGTTAAGGGTAGAGGGTATAGGGTAGAGGGGAGAGATATAGAAGGAGTGAGTGAGAGAGAGAGAGACAGTTGAGAGATGGAGAAGGGGTAGCAGGGAGAGACTTGAGAGAGAGAGAGGGAGAGAGTGGGAGAGAGATAGAGGTAGGGGATAGATGGTATTTTTGGCAACACATGGGCACAAAATTGAGAGGGGGGATGAGTCAGTTGTCCCAAAAATTTAAAACTTATTCAACATATTAACCTTATTCTTAGATTTGATTAATAACAATGAAAGCATAAATCAAAAACACATTAGAAACACACATAACACCAAGATTTTTTATATGGAAACCCTGTTAGGGGAAAAACCATGATGGAAGTTAGTCCATAAGATTATACCTTGTTAAAATTATAAAGAATGAAATATTGGAATGCACATGCATTCAAGCACACTGCCTAGAGCATACTGCTCAACTACAACAAGGCTAACAACCCAAAGGAAGACACATTGTCTTATAGAAAGATTCATATTACATTCACAGGAATTTGAACTAACAAACTAGCATCTACTAATGCCTGATCATAGTTCTAGTTAAGCACATGAACACTTCTTCACTCTTCTTCACTCTTCTTCACACTTCTTCACACTCTACTCTACCTTCGAATTATTTAGAAAATTATTCACACATACACACACATGAGAATACTTCAAATCAAATAAACAATTGCTTATATATATCCACAACAAGAAATTAAATCGTTACATGTCGGCTTCAACAAAATAATAAAATGAATATAAACTGTCAACTCAAATCAATAACAATTAACAATGTGAATCAACCAAGGTTAGCCACAACTTAGTGAAGACCCAAATCAACATCTCCAACATGAAAAAACTTCAATTAATTACTCCTCAAGATCCAAAACACATAGCAAATACCATGTCATTTTAGGAAATGAAAACATGAACACAAGAGAAAAATCACTAACTCACGAAAGCACCAATGCATCAATGCTAATGTGAAAAATGATAGAAATGATCTAGAAACATCCATAAATATCATGAATCACCAAAGAATCATCCTCAAACAATTGAAATCCAACTGAAATCACATCATCTTCTAACAAGGAACACCAAACCAAAGGAACAAAAAACTATTAGAATATAACATTCATAACTTGATCAAAACTTCACATGGATCTCTAAAACTTGACATGGATAAACTAGATACACTAAAAAAAACCCTTTAGTCCACAACCTTTGATAATAAATTTACTCAATTCACTGATAGATTGAACTTCGCTTCACTGTTGACAACCTTCAACTCATTCCATTAAAATTTTTTCAATATCCTCAACATATACAACTTCTAATGACTTAATGCTAATAGTGTTGACATCAATGACAACTACATATCAACAACACAACCACAACATCCAACAATCTCCCCCTTTGGTATTGATGGCAACACATGATGTGAAAAACACCATCAATGCAACTATCTGTTAACATTGACTCCCCCTTAGGTTATCACTCATTTTATCTTCAAATATTTCACATGATCTTCTTCCCCACAAGGATCTTCTTCCCCAAAAAGTTTTTCACATGATCTTCTCCCCCTTTAACATCAATGAAAAAGATCTCTTTTCACCACACAAGTTTTGAACTACATATCTGAACATCTGACTACTCACCCTGAGTAGTATCCACCACAACATCAATCCACATCAATATATGAATATGAAATGCACAAACTAATGCAAAGCAATGTATCCTTAGTTCAGATTAGGAGGGGTAATCACCCCTAACTTCCCTCTAAGATACTCAAAAGTATTCTTAGGAAAAAACTTGGTAAAGATGTCTACAATATACTCCTTAGTAGGCACATAATCCAATAAGACTTCCTTTTCACTCACCTTCTCTCTCAAAAAGTGAAACTTGATAGATATATGCTTTGTCTTTGAATGCAACACTAGATTCTTAGAAATGTTAATATCACTTGAATTATCATAGAATATAGCAATAGTCTCATTATACACAACTCTGATATTGTTGAATATCTACTTCATCCGCAAGACTTGATTACAATTGTTAGCAAAAGCAATGTATTCTACCTCTGTAGTAGATAAAGAATTAGCATTTTTCTTCTTATTTAACCATGAAATTAGCTTCTTACCCAAGAAAATTGCTCCATCACTAGTAATTTTCTTGTCATTTACATCTCCTTCCCAATCAACATCAGTAAGGGAACTCAAAGTAAGATCATCATCTTTAGGACACCACATGCCATAATCAACTGTTCCCTTCAAGCATCTAAAAATAAACTTCACAGCAGTCACATGAAATACCTCAAGATTAGCTTGAAATCTTGCAACTATACATACAACATTCATAGTATTAGGCTTGGTTTGAGTTAAATACAACAATCTACCAATCATCAATCTATATCTAGTCTAATTTCCCTTCAGAGAATCATCATTTGTTTTCAACTTTCATTTGGTCACCATGGGTGTACTGATTGGCTTTGAATCTTCCATACCAAAATTCTTCCATAATTCCTTCACATAATTGGACTGAGATATAAAGTTCCCTATATATAAATAAGTAATTTTCAATCCCAAAAGAGTTTCATCTCACCAATCATTGAAATCTCAAATTCACTCTGCATCTCATTAGCAAACTTCATGCACAAACCATCATCTCCTCTAAAATGGATATCATCAACAAAGACTTCTACAATCGAATATTTATTATGATTAATCTTGAAATATTGTTTACTATCAACAGTACCTTTGTTAAATCCAAGTTTCAACAAATACTTCTCCAATCTAGCATACCATGCTCTAGGGGCTTTCTTGAGTCCATACAATGCTTTCTTCAACTGACACACCATATCTCCCTTATCAGTCATATAAAATCCATTAGGTTTCTCAACTTACACTTCTTCCAACTCACCATTTAGAAATGTTGGGTTGACATCCATCTAATAAACCTCATAGTTCTTGTAAGTAGCATAAGAAAGAAATAATCTTACAGATTCAATTCTAGCAATAGGGGGAAATTTCTCTTGAAAGTAAATTCCTTCCATTTGAGAATATCATTTACATACTAGTCTTGCTTTGTTTCTAACCACTTCACCTTGCTCATTCAGTTTGTTTCTAAAGACCCATTTAGTTCCAATTACATTTTTATCCTTAGGTCTGGGAACAAGAATCCATGTATCATTTTTCTCAATTTGCTTTAGCTCCTCTTTCATTGCTTCAACACAATGTTCATCTTTACTTGCTTCATTCACACTAGTAGGCTTAGTCTTTGAATCAAACTTTGAATCAAACAATATTCTTCTACAATATTTCTCCTAGTATGGACACCTTTGTTCTTCTCACCTATAATTTGATCTTTTGAATGATTCAATCTTACATACCTCAAAGTCTTCTTAGGATGTTCTTCAACTTTAGGCTCATGTGTTCTCTCTTCTACACTTTCACTAGTTTCTCCTTCCTCTTGATTTTCCTGATTCACCAGAATGATTAGAACTTGATTTGTAGTCTAAACTTGATTTTCTTTGTACTTTCATTCTAATCATCAGAATCATATCCACAGGTTGTGGATGGTATACCTAAGTCTTCATCAACCTTAAAATTTTCACTTTCAACCATTTTCCTCAATCTTTTATTTTAACACCAATAGGCCTTTCTTTTAGTAGAATAACCTAGAAAGATGCCTTCATCACTCCTAGAATAAAACTTTCCTATATCTTCATCTCTTTTGATATAAAATTTACTTCCAAAGATCTTGAAATATCTAATGGTAGGCTTATGACCAGTCCATAGCTCAAAAGGGGTCTTACCAATATCACCTTTAATTTGTACCCAGTTGAGTGTGTACACAACAGTACTCATAGCTTCTGTCTAGTAGATATGAGGGACATTTCCTTCCAACATCATTGTTCTAGTAGCTTCTTCAATTGTTTTATTCTTCCTTTCCACAACTCCATTTTGTTGAGAGGTCCACAATGCAGATAATTGTATTTTTATTGCATGTTCTTCACAAAAAGAATTAAACTCACCAAAAGTGAATTCATTGCCTCTATATGATCTCAGAAATTTAATCTTCAGACCCATCTCTATCTCAACCATAGGCTTAAAGATCTTGAACTTTTCCAATGCTTCAGATTTCTCCCTTAAGAAAGTAACCCACATCATTCTAGAATAATTATTAATGAGTAACATGAAATACCTGTAACCTTGTAACCTTCTAAACTTAGAGGGACCACATAAATCAATATGAACAAGCTCCAACAATTCATTTGAACAACTTTTTTTGCTCAAAAATGAAATTCTAGTTAGTTTCCCTAACTAACATTTCTTGCATATGGCATTAGTAGGTTTCACCAACTTAGGAAGATCTCTCATAGCCTTAGTAGAACTTATCTTGACAATATTATAAAATTTAACATGACACATTCTCCTATGCCACAACCAAATTTCATCAACTTGAGCAATCAAAGAACTTTTACTAGCAGCACTCAAGTGAAAGATATTACCTTTTGTCTTTGTACCTGATGCAATCTCATTTTTTAGAACTTAATATTCTACACTTCCCACCCTTGAACTAAATACTATATCCCTTATCAACCATCTATCCAACACTTAAAAAACTATGCTTTAGACCTTCTACATATAGGACATCATCAGTATTATGCTTACCATCAAGAGAAATGCATCCTCTTCCATAGATCACACTAGTTGTATTATCACCAAATCTCACAACACTACCATCATACTTTTCCAAGCTCACAAATTCGCTTTTATCTCTTGTCATATGATGTGAACATTCATTGTCAATCACCCATTCATCTTTCTCTTCAACTCAAGCAGCTAGAGCTTTCTCCACATTTGTACAACTAGCAGAATTAGTAGACACAGGATTATTTTCCTTGATAACAATAAATAGCCATTCATCATCACTTCTATTTCCTTTGTTAGATTCATCATCTATCACACCTTCATTAGTAGTATAGTAACACTTCCTTTGAAATATAGGCTTGTTATGTCTTGTTTTAGGAGCTCTTTCTAGACACCTTGATGTAAAATGACCTATCTTATTGCAAGAAAAAACATTTAAGGGGAAATTTTCCTTCATATTTACCTTTTCCTCTTAGTAATATTTTGACAACAAGTGCTTCCATCTCTTCCAAATCTCTTTCTTCTTCTTTAATCTATCCGATTTCATCCTCATACTTGATTTTATTTCTAGATGAACTCTCACCTAGATCATACATCTGTTTATCTCTTTCGGAAGTAGTAGCCTTAAATGTAGATTAAACCTTAGGAAGGGCATCACCAAATTCACACAACTCAAAAGTAGTAAGTTTACCAACCAACATATCTTTGGTTACATTTGTTATAGTCTAGAGCTCTTAAATAGCAATAGCTTTGACTTTGTATGAATCAGGCAAGGATCTAAGCACTTTAGCAACAATCTTTGATTCATCTATCTGTCCACCAACACATCTAATACCACACAAAAGTTTATTCACTCTTTGTATGAAACTAGTAATGTTCTCATCATCACCCATTCTCAACTTTTCATATTTCCCTTTTAGACTCTACAACTTAGTAATCTTCACATTAGCATCACCTTCATACAAGGTTTCCAACTTTTTCCAGATGTCATAAGTAGTCTTTAGATCCATCAAATTTTTCATCTCAGAATCAGTTAAAGCACTCTAAAAATGATTCCTTAGCCCTAATATTATACTCATCAGCTCTAATCTCAGCAATAGCAGGAGGACCATTCTGAGAAATAACATACCTATTACATGTAATGTTCTAGAGGGGTTCACCAATGCATCTCAATGACACTCCATTCAAGTCTTCCACAAAGAATAATTTGTTCCATAAAATCTCAGACTATCCTTCTCGTAAGTCGCCATCCTGAATCACCTCAAGTTGTTAAATTCTTCCAAGAGACACGCTTTGATACCAATTGTTGGCTTAGCAGGAGAACTAGCTAAGAGGGGGGGTGAATTAGTTGTCCTGGTATTTTAAAAATTATTCAACTTATTAATCTTATTCTTAGATCTGATTAATAACAATGAAATCATAAATCATCAACACATCAGAAACACACATAACACCAATATTTTTTATGTGGAAACCTTGTAAGGGGAAAAACCACAGTGGAGGCTAGTCCACAAGATTATACCTTGTTAAAAGAATAAAGAATGAAGTATGGGGAATGCACATACATTCATGCACACTGTCTAGAGCACACTACTCAATTACAAGGATCACAACCCAAAGGAAGATACACTATCTTACAGAAAGATTTGGATTATATCCATAGGGATTTGAAGTAACAAAATAGCATTGACTAATGCCTGATCATAGTTTCAGTTAAGAACATGAACATTTCTTCACTCTTCTTCACTCTTATTCACACTTCTTCACACTCTGCTCTACCTTTGAATGATTTAGAACATTATTCACACATACACACACTAACATACTTCAAATCGAATAAACAATTTCTTATATATATCTGCAACAAGAAATTAAATTGTTACATGTTGTCTTCAACAAAATAATAAAATGAATATAAACTATCAGCTCAAATCAATAACAATTAACAATGTGAATCAACAAAGGTTGGCCACAACTTAGAGAAGACCCAAATCAACATCTCCAACATGAAAATGCTTCAATTAATTACTCCTCAAAGATCCACAACATGCTACAAACACCATGTCATCTAGGAACATAAAAAACATTAACATGCAAGAGAAAAGCACCAATCATGAGCACCACAATCAATGAAGATGTGCAAAAGATATAGAGAATGATATAGAAACATCCAAAAACATCATGAATCACCAAAGAAGCATCCACAACAACTGAACTAACAAAAAATGCATCATCTTCAATCAAGAACACCAACTGAAGCAAAATAAAAACTTTCAAAATATAAATCTTCATAACTTGATCAAAACTTCACATGGACCTCTAAAATTCAATGTGGATAAACTAGATACACTAAGAAAAAAACCCTTTAGTCCACAAACTTCAATCATCAACTTACTGAACTCACTGATAGATT
>VDFB02174380.1:0-46733 GCA_007258455.2 Sequoia sempervirens
AGGGTTTAGGGTTTAAGGGTTAAGGGTAGAGTAGAGAGAGGAAGAGTGGGAAAGAGGGAGAGACTTTCAAGAGAGAGAGGGGGGAGTGGGAGAAAGATAGAGGGTAGGGGGTGCAAGGGTTTAGGGTTATAGGTTAAGGGTTTAAGGGTTAGGGTTTATTTTTTTATTTGCATTCATTTATGTTTTATTAATGTGTACAATAATTTTATAATTACATAATACTTAATTTTAAAAATTACATAGTTTCCCATCGAACAATTCGATGGAACAAATTATATAAGTTGTATATAAGATTCTTGAACTTAAGAATTCCATGAAACATAATAAGTTGTATATAATTGTAATTTAGGAAAAATTACTTTAAAAAAATTCACTACATTTCAAATAAGGATTGAAAGCATATATATGGGTTTACATGCAACCAAAAAAAGTGAGAGATGATGCTATCCAAGATTCTTGAACTTAAGAATTTTCCATGGAACAAATATGTACATATAATTGTAATTTATAGAAAATGATTTACAACTATTTACAAGTTACTATAAATTCTCATTTGAACATGTATAGGGTTACAAGTGGACTTGAAAACCATGGATATAATCTAAGTCAAAGATTTTGGTTCAGTCCGCTCTTCAATAACATGTAGAATTTTTTGATGATCATCACTATCTAGTCTCCATTTTCTTCGGCCACATGCATGTGGAACTGCATGAAGATGTAGAGTGGTAGCAATTATTAAGTGACTATATTGATATACCTTGTTATCAGGTTGATAGTCAACAAAATGAATCCCATGCTAAACAACTTTGACTTGTTTTAGATATGTCCCTTGCACTACAACAGAACCTGCATGGTAAACATGAACCTAAGGTAAGACATATGAACGTGTGCAACATTTTCATGCTCAAGGTTTGTACAATATATATTTAATGTTTATAATGTAATGTGCACATGTGAATACAATGTATATAAAATTTTAAATTCAAACTCACCTATGGGAAATAACATTCCATCACTTATTTCAAGTTCTGTTAGCTTATTCCTCTCTTCTGTGCAATGCAATAAATAACAGCTAACACCTTCGATGTTTCCAAGCTCTGCTATGATTGCAAAAACATGTCCTATACACCAAATTTACACAAAAAAATTCTAAAAAAATTAGAAATGTCTCTAAAGATTATTAACTAGATATTTATAATATTTAAATTATTGAAAACTTACACGTGTACCTTTTCTAACCAATCCTGAAATATGGTCATAATCAATTGAAATCAAAGGAATGTCTTCAAATATTTCTTCCTCGTCTTCATCATATGTTTCTAAAACAACTAGTGGCACTGTATCACATTTACCAACATATCCAAGTTCTTAATTGTTACATGCATAATCAGAGTTTCCCTCAATGCACTCATTGCAGAAACAAGAGTTAGCCCTTGTGTCTAATATTCATCCATGGCGACTATCTGAACTCTTAACACAATGCAAAGATCTTGTTTTTTCTACCCTCTTGCATCCATGCATCGATCTTCTATCCACACCTAGATACATATGTACAAAAAAAATTATGTGAACAAATATGTATATATATTTTTTAAATTTAAATAAATTCAAATTTTTGATTTAATGTAATTTATACATACCCGATATCTCCCAAAACACTCTATGTGGAATGTATCGGTTTGTTTTTGAAGATGTGTCGACCGCATTTGATGCAAAGTGTTTTTTGCACCATTCAACAACATGTGCATTGTCTAGACGATCTTCTGGATAACTCATTTGATGCTTTCTTAAAGCTCGTTTGATGCAAGCTCCTACTCCATCATGCTCACCCTTTCCATGCTTACTCTAAAAAAAACTCCAAACATGTGGTATTTTGTAGATTTTATGATATCTGCAAAGTGCATAGAATGGCCATGAAGATTTGAATTGTACCGCACATCCATTTGACCATACAAAATGATTTTCAAATTTTACATCCCTACTTCTCAAATTCTCAAAAAATATTGTAAAGCAATGTTGGAAAAAAAGTGTGTCATGCTCTTTATCATCACTAATGTAAAAGTGATATTCTTTCTTAATGGCTCGTTCTTCATCTATACTCTCAACACCATCCAATTCTGATTGTGCATGTCGATAACACACATGAACCATAATAGTGACCTTCTTTGAAAAGTAATACTCTAATTGAATCTCCTTTTGATGTAGAAAGGAGTAATTTTCTGCAAAGTCAACTACTGATAGAACTGTTCCATGTGGGAAAGTATCTTTCAATGTTTGGAATTGTTGTGCTTGCCACTTAGAAAAAAAGGAATGATGTATGTATGGTCGTATCAATTTTCAAAAATCTTCCATAAATTTTCCAATGGAAATCTCCTCTTCTACATAGTTCAACCATGTGGATTCTTTCCCAAAATTTGTTTGCAACTTTATATACTTGTACCTGTGTCTGTAAAATATGTGAATAACTAATAAACCACACTTGATCAATGAAACATTACATCAAAGAGAATCCAAATAACTTGATCTATGAGAAATTGAAACAAATAAACTCTCTAAAAATAGCACTTACCTCTTGCAATTTATTGTCTTTGTTAGGTGAGTATCCTAAATTCTTGAAGGAAATTTAGCCAAATTGCCACGTCTCACAAATTCCTTTTATGCAGTTTATTTGAGGTCCATTCTCATGATCACATAATATAGACTTTATGAACAAACTTACTTCCATTTAGGAGGTGCATTTGAAACCCACATCTTTCTTTCTCTCATCTTTTGAAACACCTGATAGTAGAGATCAAATTCAATATGATAACGACAACAAAAAGTTTCAAAAAACTTCTTTATCTTCACATAATATGGCTTTAACCTTTGAAACATTGTTTTCTCAATCTTTATATGAGGATATGCATTACAAAGTCTCATATACATCTCAAATTTGTTATGTCGAGCCAATGTTTCTTTGATATGATTTTCATAAATACTAGGTCCAACTTATGTCTCATAACATCTCTCTAGTATTTGATGATTTGACGAAATTCTTTTGATCATGCCAAAAACTGGAGACCAAGTTCCTAATAACATCTTCAATCCTCACGAATACCCTGAGCTCTACACATAATTGCTCCAATTACGCTCTAAACTCTCATCCAAAATTTCTTTTCTCATATTTTATCAATGTGGTTCTACTATAACCACTCTTAGTTGAAAGTGCAAAATTATTCTTTTATTTTTCTTAAGCAGGTCATGATGTACAATAGATGTCAACATCACCCCTCTTGTAGTGGCCTTATCTAGTAATCGAGATCCTTTCCCAATGGAATCTAAACCCTTTTTAACATTTTGAACAATATCTTTTTGTAATCCCATGTGTTTCTTCTTATTTGATGCCGAATGTACATCCAACAATTGTAATGACTCTTTGAGCTCATCAAGAAGAAGTAAACATGATAACAATTGGGTTTTTTCAAGTGTATCAAGATGATTAAAATGATCATTGATTATTCCATTTACAGATTAGTCATTGACCTCTTGCTCTTATTATAAGGCTAGTTGGCATAATATTTCGGTTTCTCCATATCCATTTCAAGTAAATGATCTAAATTTCTATGAATTTGTTTCCCCACCTTCTCAGCTAGTTTTATATGCTCATCCATACCAGTAGGAGGAAGTGATCTCGACCCCTCTCCAACATGCATTGTTTGAACTTGTGCCTCCTGCCTATCTTCAAGGACCATGCATTCTTGGGCGGATTCATTTGATCCAATGTCTAGATTTGGCATGACTTGAGCATGAAAACTTCCTACTTGTTGAGTCCTTCCCTACACATGTGTCACAAAATATTTTGCAAAAAAAGTGAGAGATGATGTTAAATATAATTGAAGTTTATGTATGCAAGCAAACAAACTGATAAAACATGATGAGCTATAAGTGAGAGAAGTTTGTGCTAGTTTTATATGCTCATCCATACCAGTAGAAGGAAGTGATCTTGACCCCTCTCCAACAAGCATTGTTTGAACTTGAGTCTCCTCCCTAACTTCAAGGTCCATGTGTTCTTCTTAACTGATCTGCTTGATCCATCTAGATTTGGCCTCTAATTCCAGCTTGAGGAATCCCTAGAGTACAAAACATAAAAATTTATTTGAGAAACATTGAAGTGATGAAATAAAGACCAAAGACACAAAAACACAAATATTGAACAAAGAGAATTGGTTTAAGGAATTGGAGTCATGGATCATATAAACATTGCAACTTGCATGACCAAGATGACTGAGGACATTTTATTTATAGTCATTCAAGGAAATGATAGTTAGAAACCTCAGTGGAAACCTAAAACAATAACACTTGATGAGAGTGAGAGAGAGAAGAAACAAGCATGTACCTTGTTTCTTTCTATGATAATTTTCCAAGTTTTGGTCACGCCTCTTTTGTTCTTCTTTTGACAATTTTCGTTGAGACACATTTTTTCTCTTTCTTTGTTGTCCCATTTTCTTCTTCAACTTAAAGATAACTCTAAACAAGTCCTCTACCAACTTAGTTAAATTATCCTCCAAATTTTTCCTTGATTGATAAAAATGAAAAGTTGTCGAGCTCCAAAATTTGCCTCCTTGATAAATATGCAAAAACTTCTCCAAAATTTGTGCTCCAAGTGAATCAAAATTATTCAAGTGTATATGAAATAACTAGATCCTAGTTTAAATGAATCAAGTAGTAAACAAACAAGTTATTTCATTGTGGAGTTTGTTGAACATTTTAATTCATAGGTATGCACAACATATATCTAATAATTTTAGAATTTTGTTAAAGTGTCAAAAATGTATATTAGAGGTATAATTTGAATTGAATTTCAAGTTAGTTGTCAAAAATTTATAATAGAGGTATAATTTGAATTAAATTTTCTTAATTATATTTGAATTGAATTTCAAGTTACTTGTAAAAAACATATAATAGCTTGATATAATTTGAATTGAATTTTCTTAAAATTATATTTGAATTGAATTTCAAGTTACTTGTCAAAAAGATTATATCTTGTTCTCAACTCAATGGTTCATGTTGCTTAAGTAATTTAAAAAAAAAAAATTATTGTGATCAATATGAATGAACTTAATTATAAAGTGGCATTGATTTCCCTAAAATTCTACTAGAGATCAAATGTATATTGAATATAAGGAAATGAAAGTTGTAAGAGATCATAAAATAAGAAAGCATGTATGTATATTGAATATTTAAAGCAAAGGCATACATATATTATGTGTAAACATGTTTAAACCATAAGCAAACACATGTACATACATGTAAAGGGATTCAATACATATAAACATAACACATATTATAAACAAAGAGGCAAATGTATGTGTATATCATATAAGAAAATATATGTACATATCATAAAGCAAAATGTAAATTGAAGATCATCAAATGTCGAATACTAAAGATCAACAAATAAGCAAATGTATGTATATCATATAAGAAAATATAAGTTAGAGATCGTCAAATATCAAATACTATTAAAGATCATCATATAATCAAATACATGTGGTAAAGATCATAAATCTAGAGTGCATGGCCTAATATGAATGTCTACTCCTAGACGAATGGCCATCTGAATGAGAACGGTCAGGACTGCTCTGATGGATGTGCTGAGCCCTACAAATAAAATTGTTTACAAGATGTGTTCAATACATATAATTTATATTAAATAAATTTTATGAAAGTTATTTTTAAATGAGCTTGTATTTTTAAATATCAATATAGATCTATGCATACATAAATATATTTCATGTGCATATACAAGTGTGATTATATAAAAATGTAAAACTCACATGTCCACTGACAGCAGATTCATCCACAGAGTCACATCGATCGTGCACACGATCTGGACTAAGGCTAGGAGTGATATGAAGTATGTCCACCTGTAATAATATATATACACATATATATCAACTTACATGAATATCTAGTTAAAAAAATTAAAAAATAATGAAAAAATAATTGAAACATACACATGCACACATACATACACATCATTTGATATCAAATGACCTAAGTCCTCTGAAATAGTAGCCTCCACCATATCCACCAAACGATCAAGTGAAGAATCAACATCTGCATCTATCTGGTCTATCCCATGTCGTGCCATAAATGATGAATGTAGAGGACTGTGAAGGTGAGATGGCATCGGTGATGATGAGCCAGAACTAATCAACATATCAGTAAAACCCATAGTTTGTGTAGCTGTCGTATGAATTGTAGGTGGATCCTAATGCGCACTAGTGTTCAGCTGAGAGTGATGGGATCCTGGAACTAAACAATGTTTGGATCTCAAATGCTCTCTAAGATGCTCTATACCGATCCCATTGTCTGATGCAATGTGGGCATATGCCTCCAATAGGTCCTCACCCCAACAATGCAGAGTCATGTGTGACATATCTCTTGTAAGTGCATCAAGCTGTGTAGGAGTAGGGATGTCGGCCACTGTAAAAGGATCCATGGTCCACTGTGCTGAAAATGGTGTGGATCAGGAATGTCTGGACATCAAATATTGACCTACATGATCATCAGATATCCTAGTGGTGGTAGCCACAATGTCACCTACAGTGTCAATTGCTTCCTTTTGGGAAGCAACGACAACCTCATCTGCTATGGGGGCTAGAGTTGGGGTGAGAGCAGGGAACTTGTCACCAACCAATACCCTAAACACTAGGGTTGATCTATCTGCTTGACAATAGGTGGGCCTATCAACAATCCTACCATGCCCTTGACCAGCATATGGTGGAATGTCCAGGTAGTTAACTTTGAGGCCCAAATGGACCTCAGCATACAACTGCTGAACAAAACACAATGGAATCTGGTCATTGTTTGGGTATAGACCATGTGGTGTGAGAAATCATGGGTAGATCAATGAGGCCATAGCATGATCAACACATCTAGTGACCTGGTATCCCCTAACCTTATGCACATTTTGATAAAATGGAAAACAAGTGGCTTTTATCATTTCTTTGGTGACACTATCCTGTATTTGTTTAAGGGGAACGCCACCATGTACTTCTTCCCGCATGCGGAAAGAATATCCAATCTCATTTGGGGAATATGCACTAGTCCTCTCAAGTTCATCTTTTAGTTTTTCTAGACTATGCAATATTAACATGCATGGTTCACTATATATCCCCGGGTTTGCACCCTATGCTAATGAATCTCTCAATTTTTTAATCTCATTACTAGTATTTGTAAACAAAGAATCTGGCACAGGTGGAACATGATCTGCATTTTCCATGTTTTATATATATATATATATATATATATATATATATATACAGTACACCTAAAAGAGCAATGAGACTTTGGTAAATAATATATCTAGATAAAAGGAATACAAATCTAAAATAGAACTTGTAATAATTCATCTACTCATCAATAATATTTTCATACCATTAACAATTTAAAAAGAATTGAAGACAACTATAATCTATAACATAGCATCCTTTAAATGGTTCAAATTTTAAATGAAACGATGAAAGAAAGAATAAGATCATAAAGATTAGTATAAAATTATTTTGAATATAATTAGATAAAATAATTAATCTAATAGTTGTTAACATAAATGAACTTTAAATTATATAGCCAAGAACATCAAAAATTATAGACCTGAAAGCAAAATAATCGCATTTATCATATTTTATATATATAAAGTTTAGATAACCATCAAACTATTTAAACTTATAGATTGCATAAAGCTATAAATTGAATCGTTAAAACTAATTTATTAAGAATCAACCCAGCTAAATTTTGAATTCATTGTATACTGTTATAAATATCTCACTAATCCAACCCATATATATTATATATGTTAAAAAATATATAATTGTTATGACCATAAATTTTCACTATATCTTGACATGGATCTCCTTCAACTAGATCAATTAAAAGTTATTTGTAATGTTGGAGGAAAATGGATTTAATATCATTAGAGTTGTCATGGAACTACCTCTCTTGATCAACTATAGATATTATCCACTCTTGAGAATGTAAATATGTTCGAGATAACTAAAAAATAATTTGTATCCCTTATATCCTTTCATCCAATGTAGCCTATCTCTTAATTGAGATCCTCTACCACAATTAAGTTCAAATATTCTAAGTTTTATTTCAATGAAGCAACCACTCATTGTAGTTATTAGTAAAGTGGTAAAGCCAAAACAAGTTTTTTTTTCTATTTGGATCCATATTTTTTTTCCATTCTAGATCTCTTTCTAGCCATATTCTTATTGTAAGATCATAGTAAGGTAGTGCAATAGATTTAATCGCATCATTCCACAATTGTATCAACTTACCATTTTTATGAGGTCTAGGAACATCAACCAAAGGGATATTAGGCAAGCAAGGTGATCAATTTGATTGAGGTGGGAAGTGTTGAGCTTGAAGGATAGATTATTAGGTATGAGGAATAAGAAGTTTGAAAAGTATAAAGAATTGGGAGGTGATATGTGAGATAGATTTAATAGAATCTACTTAAATAAGGGTGTTTTGTGGAGAGGGGACAATGGAAAGAGAAATAACAAAGTTTTAATCTATCAATACAACTAATTTTCCCTTAGTTCACCATCTCTTTAGTTGGTCCAAGTGAACTAGTGATGAGTATAAGAATATTTTTTGTCTAAAACGGGATCTAAACCCCTCATGGTATTTCTAGTTAGGATGTAGGAATTCAATTATTTTTTAGAGATTTTATGAGAACTAAACCAACTTTTATCTTGTTTTTTTCCACCATATCATATCATATTTTTTGTCTAAAACTTACAATTATGACATATTCTTATGACATTTAAGAGCACATGACTATAGAATATTTACAGTAAAGTATTGACTGGTCAACATTATGAAAAATCATAAGAAATATTTTAAGAAATAGCAATTGTGTCAAGTAAAAATATGTGGGTATTTACAAGAACATTTTTTTTAAGCAAAAGTGGGAGACCACTTATAATTTTATCTATATATAATATTTAACATATAGCTGGTTCAGGCGGACATACTGGCAGGAAAGAACCAGCAAGAAAACCCCCAGTTGCAGTCTAAGTAAAAAAATTTACAATATATCAAAAAGACCAATGAGGTCCTAGTACAAATGACCAATTGTCTAATTACAACATGTTACAAAATCACATTGGTTGAATACATCAGTACAAAATCATCAATCTCCTCCATGGAAATGGCAGATCTGTATCTATTTAGAACTTGGTAGAGATGCGCAAAGAAGTGTCATGCTATGTGGATAATAACATGCCTTCGAATATGTGAACATAGGTCTCTTCTTATGAAACAAAACATTCTTTTAATAATTAACATTAGAAATTAATACAGTTTGGCGAGCATATTGTATAATCACACTAGAAACCAACAATGGAATATTGAGAGTCTCAACTAAGAATTCCACCAAGTATAGATAACATTCATACTAGAAGCCAACAACAAAAGACCAAATTTCATAAATAAAGTTCATGTGTTATATATCATGCCTTTGAGGGGTCCACAAGTACCATGAGCCTTTTGAAATCCTTCTCCATCTAAATGCATCCATTCCAAGACCATTGGGAGGTGGGTATACAATATGAACCAAGTATTAATTTCTAATGTTAATTATTGAAAGAAGATGAAGGTCCTTATTTACCCTTAAATGACATTTAAATTGGATATTTTAATGTTCAATATAATGAAATGTTTAAAAAATTAAAGTGACAATAATATTGAAAATAAAAATGTTGAACATGAATGTGAAAATATTGTAAAATTTGATGGAACACCTATTGATAAGAGTAGCATAATAGAAGAAGAAGAAGAAGAAATACATCAGCCGTTTCTTGACTAATGTGGATATGAACCCTATGACATTGAAATTGCACTCAATAATCGACTTGTTGATAAAAATGATTAAATTGATAGCTCACATCAACCAATGAAACTCAATGTGTCTCCAAATTACATAAGAAGACAGAACCTTTGTAAAGAAGAAAAAGAAATTCAAAATCCATCTTTTTGTAATGAGTTTGTTAAAATTTAAAAACATTTAAGAACCCCAAAATGGTTTGAAATTTATGAGCATAATAGAAATTCTTGAAGGCAAGAGGTCATCACAAACCATTCGGTTGTGGGCTTCAAAAATTTCAATGAATGGTTTTCCAATAAGACATTAACCAAAAAATTCCAAATTTTTTTACAATTTCTAAAGATGTACAAAATGAGACCTTTACTAAATAAATTTCAAGGATTCATGTAAACAAAAAGTTTGATTGAAATATTATTTTTCTTAAAAATTCACTTTTATATAAATGTAGGTGTTTTGGAGAACAAAGCTATAGTATGAATAAGTGATTGACATCAATGCCTATAAATTTAAAGGTGGGGACATTCAATATAATTCATAAGGTGTTATAATATTAAATGTTTTCACTGTTTAGTTAGTTTTAATCAATGTTGTATGATTTATTAAACATTTTTTTAATATTCAAATGTAGGTGTTTTGGGGAGTAGTAGTGATAGATCTAGCTCATTAAGAAAGGATATAGCTAGAGAGGAGGAGTGAACTTGACAAGGATTGAGACATGGATCACCTCAAGGTGGTAGATATGAGTGGAACATATCCATAGAGAAGGATAGGATACAAGGATAGATATAGGAGACAAATACATTAGGGGCACCCTTTTAGTTGTGTGTATGCTCTGCAAAGTGGATTTACTCATGAGTGCTTTGATGTATTTGAAGGCACATTTGTATGAGAACATAGATAATATGATATGGGAACTATTAGTTGTGTTGATGATGGGTGTGATATTTTATGTGTATGTTGATGATGTGCATGATATATAGTTATATTTCTTGCATTTGGATGCTCAAAGGTATGGATGTTCATGAATCTTATGTGTATGTCTAATGGTGGCATGCGGAAGGATAAATATGGCTATTGAAAACTTTACCATTATCTTGACAACTAATTATGGCTATATGATTATCTTATTGTAATGTTCCCTAAGTTAATTCGATAGATATTAGTGAAGTTAAATTAGGAAGCATGGATTGTGCTAAATTATTATATACACATTTTACGTTTAAAAATATGGGTCTAATTTTTGTGATATTGAAAGTCAGTTAAATTTCTTCAATAGTATATCCAAGGTATATGGATATATTAGTGGTAGGAGTAGTGTAGGATAAAAAGGAGAATGTATAAAGAGGGGAAGGTCTAGAAAGGTAATGACATGGTAATGGAAGGAGAAGTTACACTATAAGGTTAGATTTTCATAGGATAAGGAAGAATGGTATGAAGAACATATCTGTATAGGATAGTGCTAGTAGTAACAATGGTGTGAACATATATAAAAGGATGGGAGATAAGAAAAATACTAGTGGAGAGAAAGGCGGTAGGACATGGGTGGTGGATCCCATGGAAGTGGTAACTATAGTATGATAGGAGGAATCATTATAAGAGGATGAAGGGTAGATGGATGCATAGAGGGTACAACATTATTAAAATCCATTAGAGTGGTAATATTATGAATAGTATTAATTCCCTAAGGATAGCCACGTAATACATTATATAAATTACTAGCCAATGAGTGAGGATATTTAGGGTGGAGAGGTGCATCAATACGTAATTGTCAATTTAGGAAAGTATCTTGTTTAGCAACATATGTATCTAAATCATAGTCTTGATTATTATTTTTCATCTTCTTTAATGTGGCTCTTTATATGGTTGTCATTAGCTATTATATCAAAAAATGATTCAATTGTCATTTTATTTGCTAGCCATATTAGAGTTAAGATGAAAACCCCATAAAACAATATTTTAAAGGATATTAATTTAACTAGATAAAAGATCAAGGAAAACACTCTCAAACATGCAATATACCCCAATTGCTTAGAAAAATCATATTTCCTAATAATGTGTGCAACTAAAAACTAATAACATGTAATGAATGGATGTAGGTGACAATAATTAAATAATCTTAATTGAACTAGGGTTGTCCCTTTTATATATTTAAGAAGTTGTAAGAGCATTGTATGAAATTGTAAGATGGGAATTACTTATGAAATGTTATATGACACATAAGAGAATAAAAAAGGGAGGTTACACTAGAATATTGTTTAGAATAATCAAAACCATCAAGATCATCTTAAATAATGGGTTTGAATATGTCAAAAATGGAGTGTCGTTTATGAGGAGGAGGATTTGAATTTTTTTGACAAGATGTAAAGAATTTGCTAAATACATCCTATAAACCAAGTAAAGGAATATGGTGTTGGAATTTGTGCCAAATTTGGTACCATTTTTAGGTCATTATTTTGGCTCATGGTTTTGGTAAACCACACTTGGTTTATGGTTTAAATTTTTCCTATTTATGGGTGCTTGAGATGGAGAAAGCATAATGATTTTGTAGGTATCATCATGCTACTAAATAGGTTAATATGGGAAGTGTTTCCACACCTCAAATTCCTTTTAAAATACTATCCAAGCCTTAATCAGTTTACATCCTCTATCATATTGTGCAATACCTACCTACCGCCAAAAATGTGTAGAGATGGATATTTTTAATGTTACAAATGATACAATTTGTGGTTCTATTTGAGCTTCATAACTTTATATTGTTTGTTTCCATATGCTATTAAGTTATTATATATGTTTCACTTCGTCTTTCCATTTAGGAGCAGGCTATCCATAGCTTTGATTGCTGAAATGCGAAGGCATATTTCATTTACACATAGGACATAAAAATGTATGCAAAATGGGGAAGCAAAATAGTGTATGTTGAAAATGCTTTAAAAACGTTCAAACAAATGTAATTTGAATTCAACAAATTTGAAAAAAATTGCATTTAGGGTTTCAAAATTTAACAAATAAATCAATTTTGAACTCTACAAAATTTGAATTTCACATACCTGGTGCTCGATATGCAAGTCGGGTTGATGAACTTTGGAGAGACGAAGTTGAGTTTGCGTTCGCCAGAGAGAAGAAGTCAGTTTTCTTGTTGTCACAGCCTCAGTTCGCCGCACGCACCAGGGAAAGCAACTAGTAAAAAGAAAGTGAAAATGACAGTCAAAAATGAGATTTTTTTTGTTTTTTGTCATATTTAAGAGGGTTTGGTCGAACCCATGTTCGGCCGAACACATTTAAATATGATTATTTTTATTTAGGGTTTGTGGGTTCGGTTGAACCTATGATGAGGTTCGCTCGAACAATTGAGTTCGACCAAACCCATTGAGTTTGGGGAAAAGGAAAAAAATGAAATTTCCTTCCTCATATAATTTGTAAACCATTATTCTGAAGCCACCCATATCTCCTATTTATATATAATAAATTGTAGTGGCTTTCCACTTTTTCCCAAAAAAAATGTAAAAAGGTCCTGTGAAGGTCATTTCCAATGTAATTGATTCTTTGATCTAGCAAAGTGGAAACAAGGTATTTGGGTGTGCATGATGTTCAAGTTGATTAGGTAAGAGTTTTCTTATGCAAGAGCTAGGTGGCTTTAAACAACACAATTACAATTAAAGATGACATTATTAGGACCTACACAAGCTTGATCCAACCTTAAATCTTGCTACCCCCTTGTTTCATTTGTTAGAGTAATAAGTTATTATGCTTAATTAATTACATCACATTGATTAATTAATTAAGTCACTTATTCCTCTTTATTACTTAAGCTAAACTTAGGCGCATTAATAATTAATTATTAATTATTAAGTGTGCACACTAGGGTTTCATTTAGGTTTTTAGGGTTCTCTGATCCCTTCATAAGGATTGATCACTTTGTAATAATTGATTCTTCTTAATGCATTTTTACCGAGAGGTTTTACGAACATCTTTTCGGTTCCCATGTCTTTGCATGTGATGTATTCATTTGCATGCAGGTGATCTTGGATTCTAACATGGTATCGAGCTCCGACCTGCAGCTGCTTGTTCGTGATATGAAGATATGGCCTCTTTGTGAGTTTCAGGTGCAAGGGTTTCCACAGGCATCTTTTCTGCAAGATCTAAGGGGTAGCTATTTTTTTGGGACACAATGGGCTCAAACGGACGTCGCCATCGCGTTCGCAGCGTCCAAAAACCCTAGAAACGCCTGTCAAATCGTCCATTTTGTGCAGTTGATTGGAGGCAAAAAATTTTGTCTCAAGGGCCGACGGCCTCCCAAAGATTCGATGCATGAAAATCAAAAAATATTAAAAACGTGATGTTTTCGGTTTTGGGCCGGCGCGGCCAGAGCAAAAGGGGTCCGCCGCCCGGCGGCCACCGGGCGGCCACCCATCCGCCACCGCCGCCCACTTCTGCCGCCCACTCGCCGCCGGTCTTCACTCAACCCCCGCCAGCCCAAGAAGTCACCTGGCGGTCATATGCAGATCCGGGGGCCAGCGCCCAGTCCGAGCACCGAGCAGAATATTCCGGCCGAATCAGGGAATATACCGGCACATGTAGCATATTCCGGGCCAAATTTTTTTTCCGCATGGGGGGGCAATTTTTTGCCCCGACGGCTAGACGGCCGTCAAATTTATGCTCTTGAACTGATGACGTCAGCATGATGTCAGCGTACGGCCGGCCCTCTTTGCCCCCTCCTAGCCCTAATTTGCCCTAAAGAAGCAGTTTTTTTCTTTTGGCCATAACTTGGGCATACGGTATCGAAATCGGGCAAACGAGATATCGCCGGAAAGCTGACTCCGAGCTCTTTCCTGTAGTGTAGTTTATTTTACAGTATTTTTCTGTTTTACTGCATTTATTACTGTTTGAAGTCAGATGTAGTTTTTATGCTTCTAAGCTCATAACTTTTTGCCACGATCTCCGTTTTTCGCCTCGTTTGAAGCGTCGGAAAGGTATTAAGGAGCTCTAGGTTGCTGTCCATGCAATTTTTCTCTATTTGTCCCAGGTTTATCAATTAGTCCAGATTTGGCCCGATGGGTTGTTTGGCGATTACTTGGATGTTTTGGCAGTTGGTAGAGTGCATCTTGCATCTTTGCACTTCGTTTTCAGTAATACTTCATTTAATAATCACTTGCTGCATCATAGATTCCAGAGTTGTTCCAGTTTGTAGTTTTCGAGTGTTCCGTGGCATCGGGTTTTCTGTTGCTTTAATCATGATTCCTTGAGTCAATCAGTGACTCTCATCCGGTTTCAGTAGTATACAGAAGAATATTTCCTTGCTTGCCTATATCAAGTTCCAGTGTTACTCTATAGAGTTCTTCCAGTGCTTCTTTGCAGCATGTAATCTCATTGTAGGGGGGTTTTGTCCCACTGGGTTTTTCCTTCTCTACTCCTTTTTTGTGTTGTATTGGGTTTCTTGCACATCACTTTGTGCCATATTTTGTACTCGCACTGTATTATAAAGTGCCATGGGGGGTTGTGTAGTGCCTTTGTTTTGCCATCACACCTTTGTCCGGTGAGTGTCCCTCCACGACAACAGTGAATCCAGATGATTCCAGTCTCATGTATGTGTGCTTTATTTTGCACACCACTTTTTCAGTTGCAGGTGCTTTCTTGTGCACTTTCAGATGTTCTTGGTTCCTTTTCCTACACTACTTTCTTGCATTGTAAATGGGTACCTGATCAGGCCTCGTTGCCGGGACCCATCTTTGCTTTCATGCATCTTATTCTAGTGTTTTAGCTTCTTCCTAAGTTCATCTTAAGGGGGGGTGTTAGAGTAATAAGTTATTATGCTTAATTAATTACATCACATTGATTAATTAATTAAGTCACTTATTCCTCTTTATTACTTAAGCTAAACTTAGGTGCATTAATAATTAATTATTAATTATTAAGTGTGCACACTAGGGTTTCATTTAGGGTTTCCCTTTTAGGGTTTCTTGATCTCCTTCATAAGGATTGATCACTTTGTAATAATTGATTCTCTTAATGCATTTTTACTGAGAGGTTTTACAGAACATCTTTTTCGGTTCTGCATGTCTTTTGCATGTGACAGGTATTCATTTACATGCAGGTGATCTTGGATTCTAACATCATTGACGTTAGCATGTTGGAACCACCATTTCACCTAATTTCACTCATTTTTTCCATGCATGGCAACTCACCAACTCAACTACAGGTCTTTCCATCTCTTTAAACCCAATTAGTCACCTTATACAATCCTAATAACATCTACTATTTCCATACCATCTAGCTACAGACCATACAATAGATGGTATGACCTTTTAACACTTTAGACTCTTAAGGGAAATTGTCGGTCTAATGTAGCTCGAAGTGATTCAGAATATTTGGGTGCAAAAGAAGACCATCCATAGTGTGAATGTACCCATCTGGATGTGTTGGAATAGTTCTTTTGGTCATAGAAGTTGTAGAATGAAAGTTGCATCACTTTGCAACTTTACACTGCTTGCATTTGACAACTTTTCCCTCAACTGAAAAGTCGTCACCATAGGAAAATGCCTTTAAGATAGAAAAAACTGAGAGAGGTTTTTGTAGATGGTCCTAACACAATCCCATAGCCTCAAACGAAGAGTCTGTAAGTATCACAGTTTCTGAGAAATAGCCCTTCAAAGATTGTTTTATTTTAGCACTTTACACTCTTAAGGGAAATCGTCGATCCAATGTAGCTCGAAGTGATTCGGTGTATTTGGGTGCAAAATAAGACCATCCTTAGCATAGATTTACCCATTTGAATGTGTTGGAACAGTCTATTTGGTCGTATGAGTTGCATAGTGAAATTTGCACCACTTTGCAACTTTACACTACTTGCATCTGACAACTTTTCCCTCAACTAAAAAATAATTACCACGAGAAAACATCTCTGAGATAGCAAAAAAATGAGAGGTTTTTTGTAGAGGGTCCCAACATGATCCCATAGACTCAGGCAAAGAGTTTGTAAGCGCCACAGTTTCCAAGAAATAGGCCTTCAAAGATTGTTGTTTTTTAGCACATTGGACTCTTAAGGGAAATTGCTGGTCCAATGTAGCTCAAAGTGATTTGGCATATTTAGGTACAAAAAATGACCATCCCTAGCATAAACATACCCATAGGGACATGTTGGAATAGTCTGTTTGGTCATACAAGTTGTAGAATGAAAGTTTCACCTTTTTTGCAACTTTACATTGCTTGCATCTGACAACTTTTCCCTCAACTAAAAAGTCATCACCACAGAAAAATGCCTCTGACATAGAAAAACTAAGATTTTTTTGTATATGGTCCCAACATGATCCTATAGCCTCACACAGATAGTCTGTAAGAGTCACGGTTTTTGAGAAATAGCCCTTCAAAGATTGCTTTATTTTAGCACTTTGGACTTTTAAGGGAAATCATTGGTCCAATGTAGCTCAGAGTGATTCAGCGTATTTGGGTGAAAAAGAGGACCATCCCTAGCGTAAACATACCCATCCGGATGTGTTGTAACACTCCGTTTAGTCGTAAGAGTTGCAGAATGAAAGTTGTACCACTTTGCAACTTTACACTACTTGCATCTGACAACTTTTCCCTCAATTGAAAAGTCATCACCATGGGAAAACGCCTTTGAGATAGCAAAAACTAAGAGGTTATTGTAGATAGTCTTAACACGATCTCATAGCCTCAGACGAAGAGTCTATAAGCATCATGGTTTCTGAGAATTAGCCCTTCAAAGATTGCTACCTTTTAGCACTTTCAACTCTTAACGGAAATTGTTGGTCCAATGTAGCTTAGAGTGATTTGGTGTGTTTGGGTGCAAAATAGGACCATCCATAGTGTAAACGTACCTATCCGAATATTTTGGAACAGTGTGTTTGGTCGTATGAGTTGTAGAATGAAAGTTGCACCACTTTGCAACTTTACACTACTTGCATCTAGCAACTTTTCCCTCAACTGAAAATTCATCACCATGAGAAAACTCCTCCGAAATAGAAAAAACCAAGAGATATTTTTTTAGATGGTCCCAACACGATCCCATAGCCTCAGACAGAGAGTCTGTAAACATCACGGTTTTCAAGAAATAGCCCTTCAAAGATTGTTGTTTTTTAACACTTTGGACTCTTAAGGGAAATTGTTAGTCCAATGTAGTTTGAAGTGATTCAGTGTATTTGGGTGTGAAAGAGGAACATCCCTAGAGTAAACATACCCATCTAGACATGTTAGAACAATTTGTTTGGTCATACGAGTTGCAGAATGAAAATTGCACTTTGGAGTTTTAAGGGATTTCGTCGATTGAACATAGCTTGAACTGCTTCAGCCTGTTTGGGTGCAAAAGAGGACCATACCTAAGCTAAATGTAACCATCTGGATGTGATGGAACAGTCGGTTTGGTCATACGAGTTGTAGAACAAGATTTATTTATGCCCTTACAAGTAGTTTTCAGCCTCCAACCAAACTCCAACACTAATTTTCGGGTGTAAAAAAGTCATGAGACCATAGCTTGTTGCTTTCTTTTTAATGGAAACTAGTGGGCAGTAGAGTTAAATTCTTCACAAAATTGGTTTGAATTAATTTCATTCATTTTTATGCATTTAAGAGGCATTTTACTGGAAGTTGGTTTGTGAGCCCTATTCCAAGGGTTTGAGTGCATTTAAAATGGAGTTTTAAGCCTTCCACCCTAAAAATGACCTCTAAATCACTTCAAACAATGTAACTACCTCATTCTTATTCATTTTTTTTTCAAACAAGCATTTTCATTCCAAGAGGCTGAGCTTTCATTTTTGCTTATTGGATTGAAAGCGAATTGTGACAACTTTCTTTTTTTAAAAATTGTTCTGCATCATTGAACTAAGAATTTATCACACATCTGTAGAGAAACAGAGGAGTACTACAAACTAAAAAACATTACACTTATGTTCTCACTGAATTGATGTACTCTCCAACATCTCTCTTCTCTCATGTGGAGAGTTAGAACTGCTTGGCCATGCCTTTGCATCATTAGGGAAGTTTTTCTCTTTTTGACAATGTCAAAAACATGGTTGCATACAGATTAGGCAAAAAACCTTTCCTTTTAAATTAGCAATGCATGGAAAATTCAAAAAGTATCCTTGATATTACAAAAAGATGTGTTTATACACTTCAATTGTGCAATCACCCTTTGGTTCTTTCAAAGAAAAATCTTCCTATGCCACTATTACACTGAACAAGTAAACTAGATTTTGTATTGTGGAGCCATATTAAGCTACCACTCTCAAAATCAATGTAACAATGATAAAAAATAACATTTGAGACTGCAACAAGACATCAAAATGGCTAGAGTACCAAAAAAATTCTTATGATTTATGGAGAATGTTGATAACTCTACTCAGTTGGCTTCTTTTTTCAAAATCATACAAATTGAACTCTGACATCAATAGACTCTATATATCAAGCTACCACAATTCAAGTTTCAACGATGATTATTTATTATTCATCTTTTAAATGACATTCAAGTTTATGGTGATTTTGTTGTTTATATGATGTTATGTTATATTCTAATCCTAATTCATGCTTCTAGGTTGCATATATATATATAATTTTTACATGTTTTCTACATTGTTTGGGCCCTACATAGCAAGTAAATGGCTGCATAGTGTGTGGAATGAGGGGGAAGCAGGCCTGATACCCCTTTAAAGTTTGTTTGATTGCTTTCTTTTCATTTTTTGTGAGTTTTGTGTCAAGTTTTCTCAAGCTGGGTATTGAACCCAAATTTTGCATTTTAAGTAAATTATGAATTATTGAATCCCTCCACTTACTATACCTCTCGTGTGGCTTCGTGGAGAGGTTGTATACAATATGATTTGAATGTTTGCAGGTCCATTTAAGGCAGGGGAAATTATTTGTGAGTCTTGGAGTTGCTATCCTAAGTAAATCTTTGCTTAAATTGCATGAAAATGGAGCTTTTAGCCTAAGGTTTTTTAAAATCAATGACAGTGGGGGAATCTCTTTAACTATTTAGCATATTTGGGTCATAATAGAGGTGTTTGAGTTGGTGGCATGGTTAGGGGAGTTGTGCAAGTGAGACTTTCAATAAACCCTATGCATTTGCATGGTCAACGGAGGGTTTCATGGGACAGCTTGCTAAAGGACTTGTAGGTGTAGAATAATCTTAGAATTTGTTGTTTTATGACACAACTCAAGAATTTTTTGGATGTTCTTGTGAATATCAAGTGTTTAAAGGGAACTCGCTTTGTAAAAGAGGGCTAATTCACTAGCCTAGGACAGGGTATGTTATTGGTTCTCAAATTTGGTCCAAAGGAGTCAAAGGTAGTTTTCACATATGTTGTGTAACTTCGAAAAGGGTGTCTTATTCATTAATTTATTTGTGTGGTGTCTTGGAAACTTGGGTTGAAGAATCCCTTAAACCAGGTTGCTAGTGCTACAAGGGAAAGCATAGTAAGGTTTGGAGTTTTGAGTTGATCATCTGATTTTGTTTTGAAATTTTGATTGATACTCATTGGTTTGGCAGATTGAATGGTTTCCACCCCCACTCTGAATCAATCCATAGCTTGTTTTAAAGCACTTGTTTTAGGCTTTCATCCATAGCAACAAGTCAATGAACTGTTTGATAAAAAGCTTTGGTACACATGTATGAAAAATGTGGTAGCATAGACAAGGTAGTGAATTGTTTGAAAAAATGCCTCAAAGAAATGTGGTCTCATGGAATTCCATGACAAGCAAATGCAATTGACAGTTGCTCCTAGTTATTAGTTATGTAATGTGAAGTAATTGCATAACTGCTTAGGTTGACTTTGTAAAAACTATATTTTAACTGAAATTTTTTCATCTATCAACATCTAATTGTTAGTTATGCAATGTGAAGTAATGCTTTGAGTTTGAAATATTTGCAATGCAATGTAATCAATGATATGAATATAAACTATATAATATAACCATTCTTTTTTATGTTATTGTACATTGATATTTAACCATTGCTCACTTGATTAAATTTTCAGAGTTTAATCATGCACATGAGGAAGAAATTAAATTTTGATTGTCAACTTATATATATCAAATTATCCAATAATCAATTGTATGTCCATATACAAAAATGGCATCACACCAACTCAAACAAAGTCTTACAAAATGTGACATATGCCATCTCGATATATATTCAAAATTTACATGCCAAAATGTCTATCTCATCCTAAACTACTGGTGGATCATCAAAATGGAGCCTCTTTAAAGCACTCATTGTTTATGAAGGTAGCTACACAAGAAAAATTCAAACCACAATTGAGATTAGTTAAACTATATATAATTTAAAATCAAATAATTAACATCAAAATCAATATACATTGAATTATAATTCAACTCTAAAATTGAAACCTTGATTACCTGAAATATACGTTTCTTCAAAGGGTCAAGAGTCATAAAATATGCCCCTCTCAAAGAACCAGCCAAACCAACTTTTGTAACATTCAATCTATATATGTGAACAAAAACATAAAATTGATCCAAGTTAGCATACAATTGTCGGTAATAAGCCATATTTACCAAACACAAAATAAAATAAACACATACCTCTTTAGACTGATATTTTTATTTATCTCCTTGAGGTGTTTCAACACCTACTCCTTGAAGTGTTCTAATACCTACTCCTTTAGGTGTTGTGACACTTGTCAACAATGATGTATACCTCATAATTATCTGTACATAAAAATGACATGTACATATGAAACTACCAATCTATGTTGATGTATGTATAATCAATAAAAGATCTTAAAAAGTCTTAATTCAATTGAATTTGAGTTCAATTACCTTTCCCTTATCTAACATTGTGCCTCCATAGTTTGGACAGTGTTGCACTTCACTCACACTAGGTGTTTCCTACAAGCGGAGAATAAGATAAACATATGAGTTAATATATAATTTCATTAATGACAATTCAAATGACAAGCAAGTATATAATAAAAAAATGTAAATGAGTGAGTGTGAAAATATATACTGTGTGCATGTCGAGGCCAAATGAAATGGCCCTAAGGGTGCTATCAGTCACCTATGTGAGCTCCTCCTCAAACATCAACTGTTAAATAGACCATATAAATAAATATTAGTACTCGATACTATCTCTTATTAATATTCATTTTTAAAAAAATGCAAGTTATAAATTTACAACTTAAATCTTACTTGTGTAACTATTCTAGTGTTCCCCTCTCTAGCAGGGAGGACCCTGTAGGGTGCGCTCCACTCCCCTACGTCTGATGTCCTATAATGTCCACATCCTATATTTCATAATCAAAAGTTTCCAATAGATGTTCAACAGGTTGTACAAGAGGACCCAAGCATATTTGTTGGCACATAGTGCAAGTATATGGCACAAAAATATGTGGACCTGAGGAGGATAATGCAACAGCACTAGATCCATCTCTAACATCACTAGAATGTGGCTAAGCCACTATAGAAACATGGAAAACCAATAGACCACTCAAAGAGTCAATAGCCTGGATACTCTGTGTGGTTGCATCCTCAATAATCTTTGGATGATGTACTAGAGGTGTTGGAGGAAGGGGAGGGGAAACAAATGGGCACTTGACTACTCTAACTGCCCTTGGTCTATCTTGGGGCATACCTCCATCGACACCTTGGAAGGGTTTAATGTCAAAGTAATTGACATGATGGACTAACACAAAATCAAAGTACAATTCTTTAATAAAGTAAAATGGTATATCACTATTTTTGTTGGGTGGTTTATCAAAAACCATACACCAACGATCCCAAAAGTTATCTACTATGTCCTTATGCATGCACCATTTTATAGAAAGTTTTGGTTTATTAACATTAACTGGCAAACCAGTGTGGGGGTTAACAAATAAAGAGGCTATTTGGAGATCTTTCACATCATCGTAAGACAATCCACATGAGTAATATTTCCTCATGCTTTCTCACCACGAATGAAAAGTATTATGTTGGGTGGAGAGGGTTTCTATATTTTTAATTATTTCCTTCAATGTGTTTATCATCTGGGATAATCAAGGGATTGTCCTATAAACATCACAAATGTCCCTCAATTGTTCCAATTTTTCATCAATTAAGTCTTCAATTGATGGGCGCGGAGGTGGTGGATCGTTTGGAATTTGTGCATTTTCATTCTCAGCTAGTGGATCATTTCAAATTTATGCATTTTCATTCTCAGTTGGTGGATTGTTCAGAATTTGTACATTTTCATTCTCAGCCATAATACCTGATTAAAGTTAAAAACTAATTAATCTAATTGAAATTACACAATATAAATGAAATTATTGTAAAAAACCCCTAGTTTTTAATAAAAGTCCAAAAAAAACTGTACCTTTTAACAAAAAATCTATAACAAACTCTAGTTTTGTGGGAGAGATCACCAACGACAGAAGTAAGTGCCTAGTGAAAAGGTGTGACCGCCTTAGCCTAGTTGTGTTCAAGTGGGTAGTCAGCCTGGACTATATTGTTGATGAAAACTAGTTGAGGAGCAACTACAACATACTTTCTCACTTTGTCAGCTCCCTAGTTGACCTGAATGTGGCCAAGCCTATGATAATTGAGTTGTGCTACCAAATGTTCGACTCTATGCTAAAGGAAGGGGTGAGTGAAATAGTGTAGGTGGCTATCCCTAGCATTGGTATTCCAAGTGCCATTGATATCTGTAGGCACATGGACTTCGAGATAGATGTACCCAGGTTGCCCTTCCTTTCTAACTTTCGCACCATGGACCTTGAAGGGCATCACTCAAATTCTCTATCGACGACCACCTTCCTACTATGGGAGTACGACGTGGAGTGTGTTTTGGGGCTCGACTAGAGGAAGCTCTTCAAGTTTTTGGTGTATAACCGTAGCAAATAGGCCTCTAGTTCGCACTATGTTGAGCCCATGTGTGTTGTGTGTTCCCCCCTTTTGCATCCTGACCAAGAAGAAGAAGAAGAAGAAAACCAAACGATGAGCCACTTCGGCTTTCTGGACAACGGTTGGAGGCGTATTTTCATTGTTTTTTGTGTTGCCTCCTTTTTGCTTCTTTTTGCTTTGTGACTCTTTTTGGGTTTGCTCGAGAGGGATTCATATTTAAATCTAAGCCTCGGGCTTGTATTACATTGTAAATTTTCAATGAAATATAATATAATACAAACTTTCTTCTTCTTTGTTTTTCTCATGGCTTATTCTCAAAATAAAAATGTATTTACAAATTTTTTTACATATGGTACATAGCTGCTAAATTTTTTAAAAGAATTGCATGCTTAATGGAACAATTTTAGTTATATACCATTCACTGGTATCTCCAAAGTGTTACCTTCCATGTCTTCAAGTTTGTACGCATTCTTTTCCTTGCATGCGCTAATTTGAAAGGGTCCCTTCCATAGCATTTCAAATGTGGTATGTTGACCTAGTTTCGCAGTGCGCTCATTGTTTTATAGTACTAGGCTCCCTTCCCTAAAATCTAGGTTGGAGGTCTTTTTTTCGAACCACCACAACTTTCTATTGGCGGACAATAATGGTTGTATGAGCATTTTCTCTATCTTCAAGTTTGAGGAGTTCAACTAGTTGTACTTCGATTCCACCTCTTCAAATTCCAGGGCTTTCAGTAGTTGAAGAGAAGAGATTTCTATGGAAACAAGTAAAACTACCTCTTTTCCATATACTAGTTCATAAGGGGAAGTCTTTAGGATCTACTTGGGAATAATTTGTTCTTCCCACAGAGTAGCTCGCAGGTGCTTGCGCCAATCCCTTTGTTGTTCTGACCCAATGTGCTTGATTAACCTAATTAGGTTTTTGTTGGTTGACTCCGCTAACCCATTTCCTTGTGGGTAGTAGTTTGATGAAGTCCTAAGGTAAACCCATGTTTGATAGCAAAATTTGACATCCTGAAACTTACAAAAGCTTGAGCATTGTCAGATATGATAGTTTTTGGCGAACCAAATATGGTTACCAGTTTTTCAAGAAAATTGACGATCTCGCCCTTTGTAACATTTTTTAGGGCAACAAGCTTCGTCCGCCTTGTGAATTAGTTGATTGTCGTAAGGATCCATTTGTGACCAACATTAAAAATAGGATTTATCATTCTAACAAAATCCAAACCCCATTGGGCAAAAGGTTCCTCAATTACAATTGGGCTCAAAGGCAAAGTGGAATTTTTCTTTTTCCAACAAAGAATTGGCACTAACTACACTTTTGCACCAGATGGTGTGCTTCAGAAAACATAGAGGTCTAATAATATCCTACTCGCACTATTTTTAAGGCGGTAGTCCTGGCAGAGAAATTTCCACCCTCAAGATTGCTATAAAATTCATTAAGAACTCTTTCTACCTGCGGCTTTTCTAAGCATCAGAGTAGGACCATCATAATTTCTCTTGAATAATATACCTTCAATTAACACATACCTAGTGCCTTGCAGTCAATAGTATCACCTTTTGTGGAATGGAAGGCTAGTCGGGTAGTGCCCCTTTTGCATAAATTGTGTTTGATTTGTCACCCAGGACTCGTCGGACTTGAACTGGATCGCATAGACTTGATCGATCTCCCTTTTGCCTACAAAACTCGATTCCTATGTAATGCAGTCACACAGACCTCTTCCCCGAACCAGCTTGGTTGGTCTAATATCCACATCATACTCTAGGATCTTGGTGATCCAATTTTCCCTCTTTTCAGTTATCTCACCTTTGGTGATATACTCCAACACACTAGGATGTGTGACGAGAATAGTGATTTTATTCGCCGACACCAAATGTCAAAACTTCTTTAGACATTTCACAATGGAAAAAGATTGTTTTTCAACAAAATTATACTTGGCCTCATAATCTTTAAGAGTCCTTGAGTGAAATGCAATAGGATGCTCTTCGTTATTTCCCTCATCCTTCTGAGTGAGCACCGAAGCTATGCTATGTTGGTTGTTGTATACATAGAGTAGAAAATCTTTGGAAAAGTTTGGACTATCCAATACCAAAATGGCAGAGATAGCTATCTTTGTCTACTCAAAAGTTGCTTTGCCTTTAGGGGTCCATTTGAAATTTAGGTTCTTTTTGAGCATCAGCATGATAGGTCTCACAATGTCTATAAAATCTGAAATAAACCTGCTGACAAAGTTGATGTTCCCTAGGAAGGACTGCAGTCCCTTCTTATTTACTAGAAGGGGTAACTCCATTATAGATCTCACCCTTTCAAGGCCTATTGTTATTCACTCTTTTGACACTACAAAAAAAGTAGCTTACCTTGGGGTACTCCAAAAATACATTTTTTGGGATTCAAAGAAATCCTGAGTTGTTGACACTTCTAGAAAACCTTTTCCAGATGATCAAAGTGATCATCCTTTAACTTTGAAAAGATTTTTAATTCATCCAGATATATGAGAATAATCAAATTAATTAATCCTCTTAAGGGAATATCTATAGCTAGTTGAAAATTCGCGTCCAAATTTGAAACTCTGAATGACATTTTTGAGTGTGTGAACATTCCCCACTTAGTGGTAAACATTGTATTATGTTGGTCACCTTCCTCTACATATACCTAGTTATAGCCTGAGAAACCATCAAGCAATGAAAACATCTTCGATCTGGCCATAGTCTGCAAGATCTGCTCCATTGATGGCAAAGGGTAGTGGTCTTTTAGCAAAGCTTTATCCAAATCACATAAATCGACACAAAGTCTAATATCGCCATTCTTTTTTCGAACAGGTACCAAATTTGACACCTAGGTTGAATTCTTAATCGTATATATGATCCTTGATTCGATCAATTTGCTGAGCTACTGCGCCATCAATGCTTTGACTTTCAGATTGATTGGCCTTTTCTTATGTCGGACGGGCTTTGATCCTTCCGCCAAGTCAATGGTATGCTAAATTATGCCTGGATCATCATACGTCCAGGCTATAACCCCATCATATCTAAAACATAGATCCTCCAGTCTCACCTTGTCCTAAAAAACATCCCTTCTAACTTTTAACTTTCTACCATTTCCGACATCAAGCTCTTCATAGTCTTTAACGTCCACAATGAACCTCTACTTTCCATTTCTTGCATCTTCACAGTCAAAGAGATTTTCAAGGGAGATTAGACCTTGAAGAAGCTTATTACCTTTTAACTGGATAATCTACTCTTTGGGAGATTCTGCTCCTAGCTATGAATAGTGGGAAACTCTTCCTGATTTCTACATAAAGGAACTATTTGAATGTCATCCTTGAATACTTGCCAGTTTTGATCATTGTTGGGGACTGCTAGTTGGACAATGACCTGTACTGCATTCTGCTTTGTTGTTGAAAAAGAAATTGGTTCAAATTGAGAACTAATAAAAGCCATTCAATCAACGACACTATTTTGAGATTGGGGAATAACTTGTATATTGAAAGCTTTGAAACTCTCAATCAAATCCCATATCAGATGTTTGTATGACTTCATTCTTGTATTCTTTGCAGTCACTTGTCCACAGACCTGGCTCACAACTAATTCTGAATCTCTGAATGCTTTCATTTTTTTTACACCCATTCATTCAGCAAGGGTCAAACCATGGACCAAGGCCTCATATTCTGCATCATTGTTTGAGTATGAGAACTAAAAATGAAAAGGCTTGAGGGTTTCTGATCCTATCAGGGACACTAGTTGAATACCTGCTCCAGAACCGGCTTTGCATTGGCACCATCAAAGTATAAGGTCCATAGACAATTGTCACTCAGATCATTATATTCCTCCCAATCCTTTATCAATTTCAGAAAGACTTGATCATTGTCGATGATCACATAAGTGCCTAGTCTCGTCACATGAAAGTTTCCAAATGGATCAGAGTCAATGAATTGGTTGAGTAGCACCTCTTCATCGGGAGTCTGATCACTCATGTCTTCTTCATCTTCCAACATCTCTACATAATATCTCTCTTGCTGCGAGAAAGAGGTATGTGTTGCTTCAAAGCATAGGACTGCATTGTCTGCTATGTGCTCAGGATGCAAATATTTGGAGAAAATATTCATCTTTGCCCCATGCTTGGTTCTCAATATTAGGTGGGACCAATTGAGTGCCAAATACTCACCCAACTTTGCGGTGAAATCTCTTGAAAGACACATTTCAAAGACCGAAGGAATGTCTATCACCACTACCTCTTGTGCAACTGTTTGGCTTGGAAATAAGAAGAGGGTTAAAGATAGATCTTTTATCTAACCAATGGTCGAAACCTTCTTTCCATCTAATTTCATGATTCCCTTCGTAAGGGGCTCATAACTAAGTTTCAGGGTATCAGCCACTTGTTTTGGCATTGCCGTTGTACTAGCTCCCAAATCAATCATGTTATTATGCAAAAGCTTATCTCCCACAATAAGTATTAAAAAGAAAGGTTTGGGATTTGGCTTGCTTACCTCTTTTTCTTTTGCATTGTCCACATTGTTCACAAAAGCTATGGCTTTCAGAGCTTGAGGTCTCGACGTGGTTTCTTTATCTTTGCTTTGATTACATAGTAGAATCACATCCGTCTGTGGTATTTGTTCTTCCTTCTTTAATGCTTACCAGAGCAATGTCTTTTGTTTGGGAATAGATATGACATCCCACAGAGACACATTATCAGGCACCTTCTTCAATTGTTCCACCGCATTAAGTGTTCTGACTGGCTAGACCTTAGGCTTAAATAGTGGTATCTCTTTTGTCTTTAGAGAAAAACGATCCACCATGAATGGGCTCAACACCTTATCCATCTCCTACTCTTGAAACAACGGAACTTGCGACTACTGAGTAGGTTAGTCGATGACCAATGAGGCCTGCTTTTCTTGCGGTGACGATTGTTGTGGTTGAAGACGTGACATAGCTTGTTGTACGTATTCTCCCATTACCATTGTTTTGGATCTTGTGTTGTAGTTTGATTGTTCTTGTGGAGTACTAGTCATCAAAGCTTCATTCACGATAACCCCATCTTCTTCCTCCATCCACAAGAATAGTGCTTGGTCGGGTGCAATATTCAGTTCTTTCTCCAAGGACATTCCTTGCATTTGTGCTCTGAAGCAGGCATTTTCCATTTCAAAAGATTCATATTCATCTACATTCAGGAACGTGCCCTTGCTTCTTTGTACTGCTATCTTCTATTGCATATTTCCCCTTGGACAATTGTGGGGCATATGACTATCACTATATGGGAAGCACCATACATTCTCATCTTCCGCCAGATTGTTCTGGCCTAGGATTAACTCCTTACACTGGTTGTTCTTCACTACTTGAAGTGGCATGGTGATTGGAACTATTTGGTTTGTAGACACTGTTTATTGACCTCCTCCTTTGGAGGGTCCTTGGTATGTGTTTTATTGATAGGATAGCCTGCTTCCACCATAGGTTTGTGTGGTCTACTTCAGAGGTGTTGCTTGTTGTCATTTGATGAGAACCAACTCATTAGTGAAAGTCCACATGAGACTCTTCATTTCACTAATATCCACTACTACAAAAGAAGAAACTGACATGCTAGGTTGTGCAGCCTGGTACACACACATGGACGGCGGCGTAGTGGATGTTGTCAGTTGTGTAGCGGAAGTTCTTGGAGTAGCTTCTTCTTGAGGACTACCCGAGATTTCTGCAAACAAAAGCATTAGAGCTCATGGTAGAAGCTTCCCAGCATCAATAAAACTATTTTCCACGCGCATAGTCAACTCATATGCATCGGGTAAGATATCCCATCCCATGGAGGTTATCATCACTGCAATATCTAAATTGAGAGCCTTCAAGTAGAACGTAAATGCCATTGCAGCTAGAGGTCAGGAAGCGATGGGGATTCTTTGCTAGGTTTTATTGAACCTGGTGTTGAAATCGCTCATGGCCTCTTATGGGGCTCTTTTGATGGTGATCAGTTGATGTAGCAATGAAGAACGATCTCCCTTTTCTAAGAAGCATTTGAACAACCTCTCTTCTAGTTGATCCTAGGAGCGGATAGAATCGGAGGCCAATAACTGATACCAATCTTGAACCTTTTCTTTGAAAGAGCAATATTTTCCTCCACTATGTTATGTACCCTACATACTTCCGCTATATCTTGAATGTGTTTGGGGGGTTTTGAGGTCTTCTCCAAAAAAAATTGGACTAGCCATGAGGGTGTTAACGGGTATGGCAAGCCATACATATGGGGGTGTAGGTGGTTGTAGCGGACTACCACTATCTCAGGTTAAAGAATTTCTACGAGCAAGGGCAGCTATATAAGCCATGGAGAACAGATTCCTATGAATCGGGTTATTCTGATTTGGAATGTTAAGCCTCCAGGTGCAGTAGATAAGGCTCTAAACTCTAGTCTCTCACTCCTTGCTCTATCACTCCTTATAGGTGATACATAAGTCTTCTTCTCCTAGGTACCAAAGCTGGTAACTGGGAGTATTGGAAATGGCTCTTGAGGATGCTCTTGTTTGGATTTTAGGCATGAAATTTTTAGCTTCTTTCCTTGGCCTGATTTAAGAAATATTTGTAACTTATAATCAGGTGTTTGAAGAGCTTCAGGTCCCACCACGCATGCTAGAAAAAGAATTGTTGATCATCAAAGCTTGCACCTCTCCGACAACCTTATGGGAAATTCAACGAGTGGGGGACTGATTTGCAGCTCACTGAATACCTCTGGGATTTTTATAGAAAGCTAACTCTTCTCTGAGTTTTGGAGAAGGGTAGAAGAAAATGTAAAAATAAAACATAAAAATGGCAATGCGCCAAAGGTTTTACAACATTTTAAACACAATATTTCCTATGAATAATATTTTAGACACAAAATGCCACAACTCTTCATTGTTGGGAAGAGAACGAACAAAAAAGGTTAACTACAAGCATAGTGCAGTCTTTCAAATCTTCTTGGAGGCAGTGTTCATTAAGGTTTGATCAAACATAAAGATTTCCAAAGTTAACAGAAAAACATTCAAAAATTGTATAAACCCTTCCTCTTATTACAACATAATATAACAAAACAATAACCCTTTAGAAAAATAGATAAGTTCACAGATATAGTCCAATTTTCACAGGTTATTATCCTACCGTATAAGCCTACAACATGGAAACTAACTATTCAAACTACTTTAATTTAGCTTAACATAGTGTTTCAATATGAACGAAAACATAAAGAAAGAACTTGATAAAGGCCATATCATGCACAGTCTCAAAGAATTATTTCAAATGGTTCATGCTTGAATATAAAATGAACTTTAAAACAGAGATCAGATGCCAATCCGATAATAGTTCAAACAAAAAAAATATAACATACCAGAGAAAAGAAGTTTTACAATTTCTACTTCTAAAAATATTTTTGTAACTTTAGAAAACTAAAGAAACTTTTCCTGAGAACAAGAAACCAAAACTTGGAACTTTTTTTAGGAAAAACTTTTTCCCTTTCTTTTGCCGCCTCCCATTTATAGCTGGAAAAAGAGAATATCACTGCCACATTCCAGAAGTAATTATTGCCAGATGTTGGCATTTGATAGCTCATGATTTGATCACAGATCTTAAATTAAGGCATGACAATCTTTACTCATCAATTCTCAACTGCCACATTAATGCACTTTAGATATTTAGCAAATATAGTTATCTAAAAACAATCAGATCCTAGAAAACAACCTGGAAAATTTCTAGTTGGCCAATCACGTTGCTCGATGACACCAACTCAAAGCTTCCATCTTGAAAACCAAAAGGAACCCAACAAACTTCGAGACACTCCAAAAGAGATTGCTTTATAAAAGCACAAATTGCCTGCAACGAAGAGATGATGTGTCAAGCGGGTAGGGACTCTCAGACTTTATGAAAATCATCCTTGCGAAAACTTCTACCAAGCTGACACGTGTCTTGGCTCTCTCCCGAAAGGAAGACAATAAATGAAAGTCGTGCAACCACCACGTGGCACGTTACACACCTTTCCAAACAACTTACTTTGAGCGCGGACACATCCAAAGCCAAAAACATATAAAAGCTGAAAATAAAAAACAATTAAGGAAAAAATCATTATTGAAGTCTTGTGAATGTGTCGTAAAGTGTTGTAAGACATGTCCACATTATTCTAGACTCTATTTAATATAATTATGTAAAAATCATCCTTTTACACATCAACAAGTCCTATTTTTAAGTGTTGTCAAGTCTTGTACTAAAGATTCACACTTTTCTAGGCATTTTCCCCTAGTTATCCCTTTCTTATGTCTTTTATGACCCCTTTATACACCCATATACTTTATTGTTAATTCTTGTAATAAAGATTCACACTTTTCTAAGCATTTTCCCCTTATTTATCCCTTTCTTATGTCTTTTATGACCCCTTTATACACTCATATACTTTATTTAAGTTTATTCTTGAATATACTCTTGACACACAACATTAAATGACATTTAATTTCCGACACCTAAATTCATGTAGGTGGGACCCATTCACCATGGGTGGTGAATAAGTCCACCTTGGCTCCAAAATCAAAAATATACTTGATGTCGGTCTGTGATGATGTATGAATGGTTACTAAGACACAAGATTGATATAAATATGGTGCATAAAAAAGAATGAATTTTATAATTGAATGAATGATTATCACCTTGAATATATACCAAACTAGGCGACCTTTCATCTACTAGGTGACTCTTCATCTAGGTCGTCTCCCTTAGATGAAGAGAGATATACTAGCACTTGTAGCCGAGGGAGCTGCAAGGAATACGCCAATAGTTTTTTATAATTTATTGAAAATTATTGATCTTGTGTTTCTCCTATTTGTCATTGAGTTATTGCAGCATTCTCCCTACAGCTGCAACATCAATCTATTCACAATAAATACACTTCACTTAAATGCATGACAAAACCATAGACTTTTATATTTATAACAAAACAAATTCATATCACCAATTCATCCATTACAGAGCATATTCAAATGTAAATTACACAACCCATAACATAAAGACGAGATATATTACACCATACAACAGAGAACGATAAGAGTTTATCTTGACATAAATCTTCCATGAGGATCCACTGTTACTGAACATGTCAACTTCAAACACTTCCATGAGGGAAATGTTCATAACTACTATACCATATATAACGAAAGACAGACAGTGTTGTAATCTTGAGCTCTTTTGGGGGGATACTCCCCTTAATATGGCTGCCTCCTCATTGAATGACACACTCCCTAAAGATAGTGTGACAAAGATTTCCTCTAAACTTGAAGGAATTTGCTTATTTGGGAACTAAGATTGGTTTTTCATTCAATTTCGATTCGCGCTTTTATATGACTCCATGATTTTATGGTGGATCAAATTTATTTTTAAGTTCCTGACAACTCTTTTTTGATCTAGACCGGATTTTGTTCTCAAAGGTTCCCTTATGTATTTGCTTCCACAAACTTCCCATTGTCTGTAGATTTGTAAAGATGGTTGAATTGTTGGCTGAAAAGGTTGGCATTTTTCTCAAATTAAATTTAGATCTGGAGTTTAGTAGATTTGTCAGAGCCTGTGTGTATATGGATCTCTCAAGCACAATTCCCCACTGTCTGAACTTGCAATCCTCCCTTGGCTCCTCTGGCGTAGCATCTATTGGAAGATCGGGATTATAAACAACAAATGTCAAAATAACTCCATCTATTAATAATTGTATGAGATAAAGTACTAATAGTCTGAATCATAATCTAAACTATATTAATGCCACAATACAGAGTATAGAATGCTAAAATGCCCACATATGAATATCAATGGTGACAGATGTGTGATGTAATAAGGTGTGCACTGGAGCACATCATAAATTTATAAAAAAATCTTCTTGATTGAAAGCACTTGTTCATGTGAGTTCAGTATTAAAAGTATAATCAATCCATAAAAGGAAATACAGTGGACCATAGAAGAGAAAATGAGGTAACTGCAATTTTTTTATATAAAAACAAAAAGACAGCAAGTGCAATAACTCAGTTACATTGCACCTGCTATGTTTAGAATGTTATAAGATTTAATCATGCAAATTGAACCATACTTACAACAAGAAAGGTTATGTGACTGACTGGTAAGAAACTTTATGAATCAGTCCAAAGCATAGACTGGCAAAAAACATTAAGTGTCATTTCAAAGCATAGAGATCACGACCAATTTTCCTCTTAGGTTAAGATGGCCCATTCAATGCTCTGGTTTAAGTTCTCAAACAAACCTCTTAAGCATTTTTCTACAGATAATTTTTGGTAAATAATTTAATAAACATCTTACATTGGAAGAGAAATTTGACTGAAATTTATATAATTTTGTACTTTTTCTGACCTCCTAAATACCATGCATATCAAATATAAGTTTAGAGTAATTCGTGAGGCCCATGTTTAAAAAACATGTGAAAATGAAACAAACCCATTAGAAGGAACTTGCATTACATATTAGAATTTCTGGGGATTATATAGTATATACACAAGGACTAGTTGTCACTGGTCACGAGCTTTTTTATGACAATAAATTATCATCTAATCCACAACCAACAATACTCATTCTCACCCCCCATGTTAGGTTAGTAATCAATGTTTATGCCTCTCAACCAAAGAGAGATGATCAAGTTTCTTGGGTGTCAAACAAGTTAGTGTAAAATCATTATGATTTGCTATGTTATATAGCATGAGAAGTGCTTATCTTTAAATTATTTTATACTCGATTGGTGCAACTACAAAGTAAGGTATCTTTTGCAACAAATATATGGCCAATGTTGTGGCCATGTCAGGCACGGCTGAGTGGAACTAAAGAAATAATCCACCAAGTCAACACTTGGCCAATTACCCCCACATTGTAGCCTTTCAGGGGTAACAAGTTGTAATACTTGGTGGTATTGATCACTACACCTTGTATTTTAGCTTCTCTTCCATTCTTTGTCGGAAGTTCTTAAATATCCATAGCCACTCAAACACTGAAACAAGTATATAAGTAGGAAAAAAATTGTCAAATTACAAACTCTAGCTTGGCCACAACTTAGATTGTACAAGACAACCTACAATGTTGATATCGGGTGAAATACCACATCCAACTCAGTTGGTGAGTTGTAGAGGAATTGAAACTGAAAATTATATATATTAAAAATGTGAATTCATCATTCAATCTGAAGATGCATCAGTTCATGCCCCGTCCGGATAATCAAACCTCTCCAGACATCATATCAAGAGATTCTATATTAAAAATTGTCTCCTGTGAGAAGATTGCAGGTGCATATTCATCCTGTATAGGTGATGGCTTCTTGTTCTTCATCATTTTGAGAGGTCTCTCAAAAGAAGTTCTTGCAGTGTATTCAACAAATGTTTTCAGCATTAGCCAAAGTATGGCAATGAGAATGTAAACAAATCAATCGCTTTTGTTGTATTTCACATAAAGCATAAAAATTGAAAGTCAGCATTGCCTTATCGGTCTGACATGTCACATGAGCATGGAAATCAAAGAAATGGGTATTTGTTATGATGAAGACAAAATTAACAGAAGAATATAAAGCATTTAAGTTCATGCTTTTTTTTTGTAAAATGACTGGTTTAAAGCTTGATTGTTTTGCTTGTGTATTACCCTAGCACAACAAGTTATATTTCACACAGTTCCAAAAAGGCGTGTAAGTACAGATTCAAACTACTAAAATTTGGCATCACCCAATGCTCATGGTTCTGAACAAAATTAAACCACCAAATGACAGGACTTTTGGACTATTGCAGAGCACATAACCAAAATATTGAAGTGAAAAACAAGAGGGAAATATTTCTCTATTAAAATTTTCATTATACATTTAAGAAAGAAGAGAGTCCTAGAAAAGCTATGACATCCACTTGACCAGAGGATTACGCCTTATCATGTAAGGAATCACCCTAGATGTACAAGTGCTAAAATCCCAATACTCTCTCCCCTGCATATCTTGCAAGAGAGTTTGCAATGCACGATGTGATGAACTGAACTTTGGATTTGATATAATTCAAATATACATAGAGGTGAGAAGTAGTCACTGTATTGGAAGATTTGAAAAAAAATCTGGTGGTAGAATTCATTTTATTGAATTTAAGTACATTATGACACTAATACACAGATCTAAGTAGATGTTTTAAAATTAGGGTCTAAACTTCAAATACTCTGTTCTCAACTAAGAGGCCTTTACCCTTACTAAATTTGCATCCTAAGCTTTGTTCCATCCAATCCATACCCACATTTCCTACATCCTCAAATTCTTGATATATTTGGCCCCTATTCGTGGTGACTATCCCCCAAAATCAGCACAAGCGATGAGGACCAAAAAGACCAAATTATGATTGTAATGGGCATTCTCATGATTCAATAGAAGGAATAGGAATTTTGGTAGAAGATCCCACTGATAAAAGTGGTTGTATTAGACTATAAATGTTTTCTTCATATAAATATAAAATCCTAAATGGGTGCAGACCCCAAGTCTGCTCTTACGAATAGAATAGTGAAAATGTCAAGAGTTGAAAGAAAACAAATTATCAGTTTATATATGATAATGCTTTATTTTTTAGACTAGTTTCAAATTTGAACTTAAGCAAGATAAAGAAAGCCTTGGTGAATTGTCGAAATTATAAATCAATTGAAATAACTTAAGTTATCATATCCCATTTCAATTTCTAATAAAACATTCTACTCACATGCAAGGCCGCAACTTACACAACTGCAGCAAGACTAGGCGATCTGCTTTAAAAATTTAAGAGACCTTATATGTAGTAAATTTCCAAAACCTTTTTTAATAATAGATTGTAACACACTGACACTCACCCTAACATCAACAGTGCATTGGGGAATGCAGGATCAAGCTTGGAAAATATTTCAGCTTAGAAGGCATGTTTAACGGGTTTAACTTTATATTCCATCAAAATTCCATGAGAACTTGAACTACCCTTGTCTGGATGTTGTCCACTTTAACATAATGGCTTTAACATTAGGACCAAGTTGATAGGGGTTTGAAGCTGAGTTGTCATTTTGCGGATTGTTCAGAATTATCAAATCTGCTCAAGTATGACTCTAGCAGACACATGATGAGATTGTGATATACTAATATTGAATATAACCCATATCTAAGGGTCCAACGACTTGGTAACAAAGGTACTGTTCAAATCCTCCCAGAAAAGCAATGAAATAATCAAAAGAGGATTGTTGGCTATGTGTCACACAACCCAAGAGCAGAGCAAGCATTCTGAAGCAATAAATAAAGAGAAAAACCTAATTAAAACTACCCCTTCACAAATAGCCCAAGTACACAGGAAATCAATAAGAAAATCTAAAGAGTTAAAACAAAACAAAAACAAAAAATGAATCCCTACCAATGCTGAATGACTCAAGCTTCTGCACAAAATCTTCAACTTGCTCTTCATCCGCATATGTCATCATATTAGGGTTTCAAGGAGAAAAAAATAACAGAATTTTTTCAAAAATGTCCAGCGATTTTGCAAATTTTTGTCAACTACCAAAAAAGCGCCATTAAAAGAATGTCATTCCCGACCGTGGAATTTGATTGGTCCTAACTCTATTACTAAATAAGTGTAGTTTCCATGGATTGTTCTCTTGTTTTCCCTATATATTCAACAATTGTATCAAGAAGATAATGAAAACATGAACGTAGGGAACATACAAAGAAGTAGCTGAAACACATCAATTAAGGCAATGCATCAAAACCATTGAAGGCCTTAGTGTTTGTTGATGTGTGTTTTATGACGCAACAAACATTCTAGAATAAAGTATCAAAGACACTATATCCCCTCTTGAAAAACTACTACATATGCTAAGACTGCAAGTAAGATCATACGGTAATTCCAATGTTTAAGATAGTGTGGATAAGCTCTGTGGTTGATGTGATTTGTTGGGGGGCACAATAGGGATTTACTTTTGCAAGTTACTCAGAAAAGCAAAGACATAAATACAATATCATTTTGAATTTTTCTGACTTTAGATAAAAAAAAGTGAAAAAGAGTAAGGGTTTAGGAGTCCTATGCTATTCCTATGAAATCAAGAGACGACAAGGATTAAATGAAACCAAATAAACAATACTTCGTTTCGCCATGCTAAATGACAACTACACAAAGCAAGTGTAATCTTCTAGGATTTGTGCTTAAAATTTCTTTACCACGAACAATACCATCAATAGAACAACATTATTCAAAGTAAACGTTGAAGCATCCACAATAAAGCTCAGTCTAACTTTACGCATTGAATGAAAAGCATCCACTCAAAGAAAGTATGAGCTAAGTTTCGCTAACCCTTGTTATCAATCTATCATTCTCTTTAACATACATTTAAATGAAATTCTAATTCAAATCTACTAGACAAGGAAGAGAAATATGCAACCATGCAACCATTTGACAATCAAAGGATTCAAAGCACCTCATGCATTATGAACTTTATTATCAAGATAGTCTTTTGCAACAATCTCATAAAACTCTCTCTCTTATTCTCTACAATCTTTTCTAATGATTCTAATCTCTAATTCTCTATTGATCTACTGATATCTACTTATCTATCTGATGATATGAGAGGGGGGGTTTATATAGCAATCCCAGATTACAATGAATGGCCAAGATCAAAATAAGATGAATGGCCTAGATTCAACACAACTAAACCCTAATTAGGGTTTCCAAAACATCAATCAGTTAACTGGAGAGAACTTCAGGTATCGGGAGTTTCATCCTTATCCACTCGCAAAGCACCACATTCGATGAACTTGGACACGATCAGGCTGACTTCCTCCATGGCAATGTCCGGAAACACATTGACGTTGTATTCTAGCAAGTCCAAACTTCCAGCACATTCTGCAAAAGTGACCGTCCATTTTGGTTCATGCAGCAAGAAAGTTTCTCTGACGGTCATGATGCTAAATGCCTTGGTAAAATTTTCCTTCATGATTGGCCCAGAGGTGGTGGAGAAAATTCTTTGAACTTGTTCTTTAAAATTTTGTGGCTGCAAGTGTTTCTTTCGAACAATATCTTGATCCAGCATATCTATAGCTATTTGATAAATTTTACTCTGAATCTCCTTTGCCTGCTCTTCAACTTTGGCGCCATCTTGCGTTACCCTTTCTAGGACTTCTCCTCGTGAAATCAGAGCATAGTACCAGCCGTTGAAATCATATGTAGCTCCAGCTTCAATAATCCTATCATCAATCAACCTCTGCTTCGAGATGCCCTTTAACTCTCAAAGACATGGGATAATTTTACTCTGAATATCTTGGAGGCCATCCCATGCTTCTGCTAAGTTTGTAACTCGTGATAGCAGAAAGGAAGTTTGCTCATACACATATGCCAGCTTCTCCGCGAATGCCATCGCCTCATCTTTCTTTCCAGCCATCCAGTCTTTAGCTTCTCTAGCTGTGGTCAACTCTTCTTCAAAATTTCCAACCAGTTCTTGTGAAGAGTTTGGAAGTGGAGGTGTTGACTGGTCACCTTGATTGAGTGGCTTGGTTAGATGTTGGATATACTCTTTTAGACGCTCAATCTCTCTTTTATATTCTCTTTTCTTGGTAACTTCTCTTTCCAGCCTAGACTTGATGGTTGCAACAAAATTATCCAAGTCCTCAACTTCTTGCCCTTTTGTCGTCAGACCCATGTCAATAGTTGTGATGGCATATTCATTCGGGGCAATTTCATCTTGGAATTTATCAACTGTAGGCACTGTTATCTGCACTGTGCGATTGCTAGCCTCATCCCTTTGTATGGCAGAAAATTTCTTGGCTTTCTTTCTTGTGGCAGTTTGCTCTAGCCTAGCCAAGAAGTCTGTGGCGTCATCCTCTTCAGGTACCTCTACAGGCGCCTTTCTCTTTAGTCTTTCTTTCAGCCAATCTAGGATGGTTGACTGTTCAATTCCATCTTCCTGTTGATCCTGGACATCCTGCATATCCTGAACTTCTTGCACATCTTGAATTTCTGGCATATCCAAAATTTCTTGCACATCTTGAATCTCTTGCACAGATGGGTCTTCCTGGATTCCTTTGAGAGCAGAAATCATTCCCTCTTCGAATTCTCCATCCAAGATGTCTGTCATTGTCTGATTCTAGAATCTTCATGCCTGTAGGAGAAGGCTGATCATCGTCTTCTGATTGCACTGGCTCCACATCTCTAACTAGAGAAGGAATTATGACATGCTCCCAAGACTCTTCATCCATGGCTAATATTTCCTCTATATTTTTGGACATGGCCGAATGAAGGGGCCTAGATTTGTGCCTCTTTTGAGAGGGTCCTTCATCTACGATTTTCTTCTTTGCAAAGTCATCAATCTCTTTCCTCTTTTTCAAGTTGGCAACATCTGTTGATCCATCTCCACGAGATGCACCGGCATTTGAGGAATAGGACTTTGTATCACCCATCAATTCATATGTGAACTGTACATTCCTTCGCCACAAAACTTGCACTTGTTGGTCTATCCACCATTGGGAATATTTGAATACATGCCGCATGAATGTTGCCAGGTCACCCAGCTCAGGCTCAAATCACCTTACAGGAGGAAGTGGCTCGCTTTCATTGAATCTCGGTTGTACGTATACTCCATCATCATCCAGCTGATCAAGTACTTGGAAGAGTTCAGTAGCCCTTATCATATTCAACAACAATCTTGACCACAATCTTTTCCTCACATCATAATCATCAGCTACATCGGCCCAAGATCTTCTAAGTCTATCTGGTGCTTGTATTTCTCTCCGTCCACAGTTCCAATGTGATGGAGTGGATCAAAGTCATTCCTAGGCTTGTAGGATTTGAACAGATATTTTTGCATCTCTAGTCGAGCACTCTCTGCTGCCTGTGTTGATGGACATGATTCTTCCATATTGCCGATGAAAAATGGAAAAGTGGCAACTGCTTTTTGTTTTGGCCTTTGGATATTCTGATATGTCTCCAATTGCCTTAGTACTGGTAGGATGAATGGGTAGTCTGTATGAGTATCCTGTAAATCCTTGAATCTTGATGTAAGTAAATTTGGGATACTAGATGAACCAAGATCCATATTTGCCAATCAGACTTTTGGCCTCATGGGTGAGTCTCTGATGCGCTCCGCCTTGGAGAAGTCGAGTGATAGACATAAGAAAGGCGTCATGTGCTCATCTAAAGTGTGACTTCTTCAGCTGCAACTGCGGATAACAATCGTAGGACTTGAACTGTCCTTTGTCGTTGCCGACTACACCTTTGCAAACCAGGCCAACATATTTGTAGGTCCTTGCAAGTAGATATACTACATAAGAACTCATATGGAAGGTCTTGGTTTTCTCTAGGTTGACCAACTGCTCATGGAGGCTATCACTGATCATTCTAGACCAGTTAAACATCTTCACTCCGGAAATTATTTCATCGAAAAAATAATACATCCAAGCTCCAAAAGGCACACCCTGAGGATTGCCTACCATTTTGTTTAGCAGCAAGACAATGTCTCCATATTCTTCTTTGAAATCTGTTCTGGCCAACTTCTTCGGCATCTTTTTGGCAGTAGGTCTGGGCTTCAACAACTAGGACTTGTTTATATTTGATGCACAAAGGTCTTGCTAATCTTGGTAAAGTTTAAGTGCGTCATTTTTAGTTCAATAGGATGTCCAGTTGTAAGCTGGAATTCCAAAGGTTTCTTGTATGGCTGGCTTGGTCAAATATGTCAGCACTCTTCCATCAGGTGCTTCTATCTGTCTTTCATTGCATTATAGTGCAATGAACATTCCACCATAAGTTCTAGACACTCTTTTGCTGGCAAAAATCCGGCTGTATGAACAATTCCGTTGCACATCATTCTTCTTGCAATTGGCATAGGTAAACATCCATCACTTTCATACATTCTTTTCTAGAAATCATCGAAGTCAACATGGCCAAGGTTGGTGTCCATAATGTTCTCCCATTTGGATTTAATCTTTGACTGCAGCTGTGCACCCTTACTGGAAAACTTCATTTTTATCCTCTTGAAAATAAATCTGCAAGAAGATACAAAGAGAATATTTAAAATTTAAAATTTAAATTACTCAAAAAATATTCCGGCTAATTATCAAGTCAAACTTCGTGAAGAATTATGCTGGAAATGAAAGAATTAACTAAGTTTCTACGCCAAAATGAAGTAAAGAAAATAAATCTTCCTGGCTCTTCTGGAAAAACGAAATGATCACAATCACAATGTTGGCTGGTATGAATCTGCTTTCTTCACTTGGCTTAAAACTTTCTCAACTTTCTTGCCTTAGCTAAACTTTCTTCTCACAACTTTTTCTTTCAAAAATTGAATGATTGAAAAATGAGAAGCAAATTCAATTATAAAGATGAGAAAATCGACTCATTTAGCAAATTTCAATTGTTTCCATTAAATTGAGTCTGAACTTGGCTTGCACTCAGCTTCTGAATGGCAATTTTTATCTTCAACGACAGTCTCTGGGAAAGTTTCCAAATCATGCGCCAGTTCAGTGAGGTTCTTTTTGTCTTTTTCCAATTTTGATTTTTCAACGTTTATCTCTTTGGGGTGTTGAAAAAATAAAAATAAAAATAATAAAAATAATTATTTTATGTGTCATTTTCAACCCTTTTATTTTATAGCATTTTATTTTTCATCTAAGGCAAATTGGATTTTCAAAATTTTTCTTGCCATTGCCTTAGGCAAATTTTTCTTTGCAATTTCATTTTTGCCATAATTTTTTATCTTCCTATTTCATTTTGCCATAATTTTTATCTTCCTAAGTCTCAGGCGAATTTTTTTGACATAGAAATGTTGGACTTAGGAAAATATTTTTTATTTTCTCTAAGTGTTGAGAATTTCCCAAGGTGCCAAGCATATTATTTAATTTTCCAATGTCTAAGGTTAGGCAAAATTTTGATTTTTCTTACTTCTCCTTGGTATGGCTGACTTCTCTCATTGTTAAGCCATGTATTTTATTCCAAGGCGGACTTAGCCTATGTTCAAGCCATTCAATTTTCACTTAGCCCATGTTTAATCCAGTTTTCTTTTCCACATGGCGGACTTGCTAGTTGTTTAGGCCATCTCCTAATGCCTATGGCGGACTTCACATTGTCTCAAGCCACTTTACATTTTGCTTAGGGCGGACTTTGCTTGTTTTTGTGCCATGCTTTGTTTGGGGTGGGCGGACTTTACTTCATTTCTTTCCATTCTCCATGGGGCGGACTTCACTAAGTGTTGAGCCATTAAACTAGGCAGACTTCACTTCCAACCATGCCATTGGCTGGGTGGACTTACCTTATGATCATGCCATTCTTTAATGTGCTGCTGGGCAAACTTGGATTGACCTTGTGCCATTTCATGTGAGTTGGGCGGACTTCATACTATGTCAGGCCATGTCAAGGCGGACTTGATACTTCTTCATGCCATCCAAACTTTCTTAGGCTGGGCGGACTTGGCACATTGCCATGCCATTACCTTTGGAGCGGACTTCATCTTCATCCATGCCATTTAAACCATTGTCCAAGGGCGGACTTTCCGTCAGTCCATGCCATTTAATGTTGCTTGGCTGAAGCCTTTTGCCATTATTTTGTTCTTCTTTCTCCATGCTGGTTATGAATTTCAGCCTTCTTTCCATGCCTCCATGATTTTCACCATGATTTTCAGTCATACTTAGGCAAATTTGCCATGATTTTCTCAGATTTCTCCATGAATTTTTCAGATTTTCAACATTTTTCTGTGATTTCTTGACTGATTTTCCAGATTTTCAACATTTTTCTGATTTTCATCATGAATTTCACAAATTTTCAAATTGATTTTCTGAGATTTCTATTGACTTTTTGGAACTTCTAAGTGGATTTTCGAAATTCGGGCACTTTCCAAATATAGAAACCCTGACAAGAATATAAACTTTTCCCAAAATAGCAACTTTCTAAAAATAGCCCCTAAAAAATAGGAAGTTCAAAATAGGCCAAAAATGCCAAAAATAAAGTCCCTAAAAAATAGGGGGTTCGGAGGGGCAATCACCAAAAAGTAGGAGATGTCAGAATTGATTGAAACGATAGTCGATCTTCGTCCCTCGGACCTCCTAAGCACGATGATGATGTTTGCACAATGATCCAGGCTCAAATTCGTTCACTTGACTCGGGTGACCATTCAAAAACTCAAACTCTAAAACCCCAAACGAAGACCAAACGAGATCGAGACGCAATGACAAAACCCTAAAAAGACAGACTACTAGGGTCCCCATTTGCAATGGGATGATGTGTGAATTAGGTCACAACAGTGTTAAAAGTAAAATAATTACAAATAATCTAGATGTTTATCCAAAGATACCCATGTAGACTTTCTTTCAAATAATATCCAAAGCATTGTGGATGGGGATCATTATTCATTATACTCATAATCAAACAACCTTGTGGAGATAAAATGATTGATAAAAGAACATAAAAAGGTCAAATGTCACATGCAGGGGTGTTGTGATGAAATATTCTACTGTATACAAGGGCATGGTACGCTCTCTTTTTCAATTGGACTGCTAACAAATAACATTTTCAAGAATGCAAAAAAAAGTGACGACATGAAATACAGAGCAAATCTAAAAGCATTCTTAATAAGCAAACAAAGATTAGAGTGAAGTTCATTAACAAAAGACATGATAGCTCAAACAGAGATGTTGGGGAAGGCTTACAAAGTACTCTGAGAACAAGAGCTTGCCAGGTGACAGGGATCCTTCACCACATTGTTTTCAACCACCACATAATAGATTGAAATGACACATTTACCATTCAGGCTTGATTGCTGAAGCTTTGCAAAGAAATCTTGAATGAAAAGAACATATATGAGGGCCATCTGAAGCATAACAAATATCGACCATGATGAAGCAGGTTCGTAGCAGCTGCACAACAAATCTTGGCAGTGAGTAAACAGCTCCGTGGGCTTACAGATAACTGCCAGCAGGAATAAAAATTAGGGTTAAAAACCATTGATTTTACCTGCCATCCGTCCTGTTTTCTGGCCATTTTTCCCGGTGTGAAACAACTTCCCAGCTGGAAGCTCCCACATAATACAGCCTATCGGCTAAAAAATATTAATTGCAACATGAAAGGCCGACCAGCCTTTAGCTAAGGAAAAATAGCTCCCGAAGCTATAAAACGCTAACACTAAGCACCAACCAAATCAACATACTTCAAAGAAACAAACCAGATGTTTATGACGACAATCTTAAGAAACAATTGTCGGTATGCAGTGTCTCAAGTATGATGTTCAATGGTGCAACCTATGTTGTTGCAGGTGTGGTATTTGGTTCAGCATTTTATGCTTGCTGTAAGAGCTCATTTTCTGTTGTATTCTCAGTCTGTCTTTTGGGCTTTCTCTGGCTCGTTATTTTGACAATGCCTAGCTGCTTGATTCATGAGTTTATCTCCAAGAATGTGAGCTCAGGTTATAAATAAATATTTCATTGTTTGGGGATTGCATATATGGCAGATTCAGTACTTGCTTAGTTATGGCTTTTCTAAGGTTCACAGGCTGTTGAGAAAAGGATGTCTTTTGATGAAATATTTCATTGGGTTTCCAACACCGTTGCAATGGTTTTTTTTAATGTACTTAATGGGATTCACGGTATAATTCACTCATTTCTTTTCTCAATAAGGCATGGGCAGTGAGCTGGATAACAGGGGAAGATGTGTTCCAGCAGGCTATTTTCTTGTTGCCAGTAACCCTCAATAGTTTTACTGGTGCTTGTATTGTTCACTGTTTTGTTTTTGTGTTGGTAATATTCTTTCTTCTAATTCTTTTGTATATTCGCTTTGTTCAATACCAAAAAAATAAAGAAATCCCCAAAGATGCTAGTCGCTTAGGAATGCTCAAGTAATTGAAAATTTTACAAAGGTATATCTCCTGGCAAAAATTCAAGAAGACAATGCTACATTCACAACAGGATGAATCTCCAAGAAAACTTGGGTTGCATGATGTCATATCAGATCCCGCCAGACCACTGAAAAGCATTTTCGTGAATTTTAAAGCAGTGTTTTAGTAAATTATAAATTTAGTATCAAAACTTGAGGAAAACAAGGGCATCAGGTTGAAGATGTTATACGGTTGGAAGACATTTTGCATTAGAGGTATTGTATTTATAGATGCTTTGCAAAATTATTAGTGTCTTTGGAAACTTCCATACCAATGTATTTGGGAATTTTCTCTGCCGAACATTCCACCCCTCCCCATCCACCTTTAGTTGGAACACTTGTTTCCCTATAAACTTTGAAAGACATTTTTAAATTTCTGGGTAAATTGGCAAGCTTTTTAAGAAAAAAATTTACACCTGCATCAAACATTATTCAAGAGAATCACGACGGTTAAAAATGGAAAACTTCCTGTAGATTCTGATATGTGACAGATGGACTATTTGACTTACTGAAAAAAGAACGCTTCCATCAAACATAACCAAGTGAATTAAAAGATTGCCCATTTAGTTTTCTTGCTGAAAACTGATATGTTCCTCATTGAGAACCGGGGTAATAAGATTGAATTAAAGCTTCTGTGTGCAGCAACCAGTTGTAGACCAAAAACTCGTTCTTCAAATTCAAATTTTGCTAAGTGTATCTGAATAAGATTATATTTCTTGATTAAGTCGAACAAACATTGTTGTCTTTGCATTTCTTTGAGTCTTTCACCACTGATCTTGGATCTGTCATCACAGTTCCAGCAAGATTTACAAAAATGAAGAAATCCTTGAACAATTATTCCAGAAAAAGTCTGTTCCCTACACATGCAGAATCGGGGCACTGAGAATGGCTACCGTTCACATCAAGCACAATAGCATCGACAGTCCGGTTACTCATTCCATTCTTTATCAAATCCAAGACATCTGTGATTGACTCAACAGGGAACATGCGAACAGTAGGAACCATGAGTCTTTTAGACTGAGAGATGCTGCAAATTCCAAGCTTTTTCAGCAAGCCATCATTTATAAGTAGATAGTGTACTTGTTCATTATATTTTTCAATCATTTAAACCCCAATTTCATACTTAAATGAATCTCTTCTCTCATGTTTTGGAAAAGAACA
>VDFB02174380.1:46833-95698 GCA_007258455.2 Sequoia sempervirens
TGCTCTTTGACAAGAGCATCAGTGTCATCAGCTGGTTTATTGGAGCCACACGCCACTCCCACAAATTGTACAAAATTAAATACAGAACACAGCTGATGATTGGCATCACATATAAAATCAATACAAATTGTCATATTGCTCTTCAACAAGAGCATCGGAGTCATTAGCTTGTTTGTTGGAGTCACATACCACTCCCACTAGCTGCACCATGCAAAGGATGCTGTGGAGAAGTTTCATGGCTCTCATTCGCGATTGGGACTTAGGAAAGCTACTAATTAGGGTTAGGTTTTTCTTATTTTTTCTCATGAATTATTTTTGGTTTGTAGGTAAATTATCCCTGGTTTTGCCTAGGGTCCTGCCCCGGGCCTCTGGAGGGCTGAATCCGAAGGTCTGGATTGAGAACCTTGGATGAACCCAAGGTGGATTCAGACCAGGATCAGAACCTGGTCCAGACCAGTTCAGGTTCAGCCATGGTTCCTGTAGGCCCCGGTAACAGATATTCAAAGCAATGTTTTTCTACAGTTGCAAAACATGTTAGAAATATAATAGTTGCATTATATCAGACTACTTTATACAACTTAAGCAAAATAAATTAAAATCAGAGTCGCTAATGGTGGCTACTTTCTATCAGTTCTTGTCTTTTTTTATTATTTCAGTACCTGCAGCATTCTTTACCATCAACTTTAACCATGAACTACCCTACTAACTATTGTAATTACTTGAATGTAGCTGGCCATGATGGAACCCCAAAAATAGTCAATTGGATAACTAGCATGCCATGTGGCCTTTAATACAAGGGTTTGTGGGTCTGTTCCCTGTCTCCATCACTGTTTTGTTCCAAATGGTGAATTCCCTGACACTTTCAAAGAATTGACAATGAAACATCTGCTTGGGTAATCTCCAGGTAAATTTGGTGATCCTTTTATGTCTGGATCTTTTTTTGTTGTTGTTTTAGGGTCTTATGATTTTAGGTTCTTTGCCAAATCTGTTCTTCAGTTGGCAGTTTCACTTCATTCACTACTACATACTTGGGATGTTAAATCACAGCCAAACAACTGTACATAATCTACAGCTTGTCTGTAACTTGAACCTCATATTTTCACCTACATTCAAAACCAAACTTTTTCATCTGAGGGGGAAGGGTGGTTTTGTTGAGTGAGGTCTTAAATGTTTTCACAAGGTGTCTCACCTAAGCTTTCAGGAAGTATTGCTAGTCTTAATTTTTTTCATAGGATGTTAACCGAAGCCTTGAGGATGTGTAGTCTATTTCTAATGATGAAGAGTCTTTTTAAGTGTTTTAAGCCTTCAAAACCATTTACCGGTTAAAAACTTAAAAGCATAGAGTATCTTTGATAAGCAGCTATTAGCTTTTGACTGCATGCATTAGGCATTGATTATGTTCATTTTTTATGTTAAATTTGCAGGCTTGGAAAATATGATTGTCTGACATCAATAAAGAAGATAAGCTTTGAGGGTATTTGCTTTATTGTTAACCATTGCTTCCGAATATGCTGTACATATACTGATTAAGTACCTTATGTTTTTGATTAGAAGAGTTTTTATTGGCAGTCTGACAGTGGTATATGGATAATCGTTAACCATTGCATCTGAAGATGTTGTACATATACTCATTATGAAATTCACCTTTGTTTTTTATCAAAGATTTGTTTTAGGCAGTCTGACAATGTGAAACACTTCTCCTGGGAAACCCCTCAGTAGGACTCATAATGTGCAAGTCAACCAGCTTTCAATATATGTGTAGATTCAGACCATCAGCTTGCTAAAGAATCTACAGAGCTGAATGATCAAAACCCAGAAAACTTGCCTGATGGTGTGTCAAGGGCTAATGTGCATTCAAAGTCCGATGGTGGAAGTCTTTTATATGGTCCCATCATGTCAGATTCCACCTTAGCATGGATACAACATGTTGCATGAATAGTCAATGAGGTTTTCGGACATTCAAGTAGTACAGAATTCTAGAATGTTAAAATGTCTTCATAATTTAGCGCTACAATCCCTTTTAGGATTATGCTTGGTGACAAAAATGATGAATTTTTTTCATTTCTAGTAGAATTTGTTCTAAGCAAAGAGATGAAACTGTTTGAAAATCTTCCAAGAGAAGGGAATCACATCAAGAGCTTCATACACGTACTCAACACGTGTGGCAGAACTTAAGGTCATGTCACTAGAAAATTTAAATAAATTAGCTAATGAGGAGAGAAAAGCCACTCCCCTGGTTTTGTAAGAATTAAATTTTTTTCAGGAACAGATCCAACAACTTAAGCTCCAAAAAGGTGAAATTAGATTAGAGTTGCACAAAAATAGAGAAAAAATCACATTGATGGAGGATCAACAAAAGGGATTGGCAAATGCTGTGTCAAACTATCTCAAGGTTCTTGGAGAGAATAGCGAGTTGAGTAATGAAGTTGAATATCTGAAACAAAGTATTTGGGTGTGTTGCAGAGTAATTCCTAACCTTGAAAAACAAACTACAGTTGAATATGTTGTTGAAGATGGAGAATTGTTGATTGGTTGTCAGAAAAGCCAAGGTAAACATAACAAAAGGATGTATAAGTTCAACAAAGTCTTTGATCACTCTGCTATTCAAGAGCAAGTGTTTCTAGACATGGGAACCTTAATCAGGTCCATATTAGATGGGTGAAATGTATGCATTTTAGCATCCGATCAAACTGGTTTGGGAAAGATCTTTACCATTACTGGCATAAACACATCATCTGAGCAAAGCTGGGGGGATTATAACATAATGTGAAGTGTTCTTTTCCAAAACATGAGAGAAGAGATTCATTTAAATATGAAATTGGGGTTTAAATGATTGAAAAATATCAGTGTTACCGCAAGTTTCCAAGACGGGGACAGCAAGGGACGGTGGGACGAGTCCCCAAGTTTCCAATTTTTCAGGCCAAATTTGGGGACGGCGGGGGGAAGGCTATATAAAATATAGAAAAATTTAAAATATATAGGGAAACTTTAAATATTCATATGAAAACATGGATAAAGCATGCATATATACATTATAGAAACTTAGCATATAACATTTGTGTTAAGAATTCATTGTCAATACTCAATATGCATTCAAAATTCAGAATTCATTGTGAATATGCATGTGATATTAAACATAGTACACTATTGTCGTCCCTTGGTTGTCCCCCGTCCCTGGGACATTTCCGGGATGGGGATGGTGGGATTTAGACTTGAGGACTTGTCCTTGGGTAACATTGTTTATGTATGGCAGCACTCAAGTGATTAAAGATAGTAGCAGCCGCAATTAAAATAGATATTCAAATACGATCGTATATATATGCTTAAGATCGCCTAAGAATATATTAATGTAATGATCAAAAGAAAGTAGCAAAGATTATTATTTGGAGCAATTTTTATGTTCTATATTGAAATAATCCCCTTACAATTTTTTCCAATTTTGAACACAAGATTTCACCCATTAACGTTAGAGAAATCATAAACCAACTGAAAGTAACCCTTCACTTTCTGATCACTCAGATCCCAATGTGGGCAAGGTGAAAGCATACGGTAGAAAGGGGATCGTTAGGTGAAATCCAAACTGAAAGTACAAATGAGAGATGGCTTAGCCAATCAGAATGTAATGTAGATGCAAACTCAACCACTTATTCAACGCGAGTGTAACAGACAGCTCAGCCAATCAGCATGATATGAAAATTCATACTCGACCACTTATTCAGCGGGAGTGATATTACAAAGTACTAAAAGTAAAGTTTGGGCAGCTAGCTGACCCCTTCTGCTTTTCAATGGGCAGTACAAGAAAGTAAATGCTGAAAGTAAAAGACAGTGAGGCTTGTCACTTCCGCTAAAGTGGAAATTACAAAAAGTAAATTTTAGAAATAAATTAACTGAATTAGTACTACTAACAATAGCCTTACAATATGAAGTAATTTGCAAATTACAACAAGTATTAGATGTCCAATATGCTCCAAAATGAAAGTAGATGAACTCCAAATTTGAACAAGCTATTCTACTAAGGAAATCAAGCCAAAAACCGAACTTTAACCAAACTGATATGTAATTGCAATGTTCAGAAAACTCAAACCAGCAATGAGAAAAACCACCAAAATGCTCATAACTTGATGAAGACTCCTCTGAATGACATGAAACCAAAATCAAAGCAAGCCTAGGAGCTAGGCATCGATGTTCAAGCTCTTACATAGAATCAAATAGTCAGAAATGTTTTGTGCACGAATCCCAATGCAAGTATAGGAGAGGAGTGGCCTCCTTGAGAAGGGCGACCAGCCTTAAAAATCATATACTTCACCAAAAATCATCAAAAATTGTGGAAAGGGGTGCCCATCATAGAGAAAGAGAATGGGCCAATACCCACAACCGCTAAAAAATCTTGCAAAGTGCTACAAGCAAAAAGGTGTTTCCAGCCAAGCCAAAACCAGCAACACAAAACTTCAGAAAACTTCAAATATCTTCTTCACATTAAGCTCAATTTGCTCTTCAGTGTAAAGAACAGCCACAAAACTTAGCTAGGTGCTACCTTGCAAGCACAAAACCAAGGTTCTTAGGAGGTATGCTTTCCTCGAAGCGAGTCTGTAGAAAATTCGGCAACACTTAGTTATAATTTTCGATGGATACCAAGAATGAAGCCCAACACTCTTATTTATAACTTCTCCACAAATTCAAATTCATTTCCCTCCCAGTTAGAGCGCTCAACATTACATTCAAATTCACCTTTCATTTTCTGCATTTGAATTTCATTAAACTCCCTTCTCCAAGTCGTCCCACATGAGAGAAATAAAACTTTATTGAAAATGCAAATATAACATGAGATAGGCGTCCAAAAAGATTAAGTGAAATTTAAAATATAATGAACAAGTACACTATCTACTTATAAGTGATGGCTTGCTGAAAAAGCTTGGAATTTGCAGCATCTCTCAGTCTAAAAGACTCATGGTTCCACAAAAATAGAGAAAAAATCACATTGTTGGAGGATTAACAAAAGGGATTGGCAAATGCTGTGTCAAACTATCTCAAGGTTCTTGGAGAAAATTTGCAGCTTGGTGAAATTAGATTAGAGTTGCACAAAAATAGAGAAAAAATCACATTGTTGTTGGATCAACAAAAGGGATTGGCAAATGCTGTGTCAAACTATTTTAAGGTTCTTGGAGCGAATATGGAGTTGAGTAATGAAGTTGAATATCTGAAACAAAGTATTTGTGTATGTTGCAGAGTAATTCCTAACCTTGAAAAACAAACTGCAGTTGAATATATTGTTGAAGATGGAGAATTGTTGATCGGTTGTTACAAAAGCCAAGGTAAACATAACAAAAGGATGTATAAGTTCAACAAAGTCTTTGATCACTCTGCTATTCAAGAGCAAGTGTTTCTAGACATGGCAACCTTTTAATCAGGTCCATATTAGATGGGTGAAATGTATGCATTTTAGCATCTGATCAAGCTGGTTTGGGAAAGATCTTTACAATTACTGGCATAAACACATCATCTGAGCAAAGCTGGGGGGATTATAACATAATGTGAAGTGTTCTTTTCCAAAACATGAGAGAAGAGATTCATTTAAGTATGAAATTGGGGTTTAAATGATTGAAAAATATAATGAACAAGTACACTATCTACTTATAAATGATGGCTTGCTGAAAAAGCTTGGAATTTGCAGCATCTCTCAGTCTAAAAGACTCATGGTTCCTACTGTTCGCATGTTCCCTGTTGAGTCAATCACAGATGTCTTGGATTTGATAAAGAATGGAATGAGTAACCGGACTGTCGATGCTATTGTGCTTGATGTGAACGGTAGCCATTCTCAGTGCCCCGATTCTGCATGTGTAGGGAACAGACTTTTTCTGGAATAATTGTTCAAGGATTTCTTCATTTTTGTAAATCTTGCTGGAACTGTGATGACAGATCCAAGATCAGTGGTGAAAGACTCAAAGAAATGCAAAGACAACAATGTTTGTTCGACTTAATCAAGAAATATAATCTTATTCAGATACACTTAGCAAAATTTGAATTTGAAGAACGAGTTTTTGGTCTACAACTGGTTGCTGCACACAGAAGCTTTAATTCAATCTTATTACCCCGGTTCTCAATGAGGAACATATCAGTTTTCAGCAAGAAAACTAAATGGGCAATCTTTTAATTCACTTGGTTATGTTTGATGGAAGCGTTCTTTTTTCAGTAAGTCAAATAGTCCATCTGTCACATATCAGAATCTACAGGAAGTTTTCCATTTTTAACCGTCGTGATTCTCTTGAATAATGTTTGATGCAGGTGTAAATTTTTTTCTTAAAAAGCTTGCCAATTTACCCAGAAATTTAAAAATGTCTTTCAAAGTTTATAGGGAAACAAGTGTTCCAACTAAAGGTGGATGGGGAGGGGTGGAATGTTCGGCAGAGAAAATTCCCAAATACATTGGTATGGAAGTTTCCAAAGACACTAATAATTTTGCAAAGCATCTATAAATACAATACCTCTAATGCAAAATGTCTTCCAACCGTATAACATCTTCAACCTGATGCCCTTGTTTTCCTCAAGTTTTGATACTAAATTTATAATTTACTAAAACACTGCTTTAAAATTCACGAAAATGGTCTTGCGGGATCTGATATGACATCATGCAACCCAAGTTTTCTTGGAGATTCATCCTGTTGTGAATGTAGCATTGTCTTCTTGAATTTTTGCCAGGAGATATACCTTTGTAAAATTTTCAATTACTTGAGCATTACAAAGCGACTAGCATCTTTGGGGATGTCTTTATTTTTTTGGTATTGAACAAAGCGAATATACAAAAAAATTAGAAGAAAGAATATTACCAACAGAAAAACAAAACAGTGAACAATACAAGCACCAGTAAAACTATTGAGGGTTACTGGCAACAAGAAAATAGCCTGCTGGAACACATCTTCCCCTGTTATCCAGCTCACTGCCCATGCCTTATTGAGAAAAGAAATGAGTGAATTATACCGTGAATCCCATTAAGTACATTAAAAAAAACCATTGCAACGGTGTTGGAAACCCAATGAAGTATTTCATCAAAAGACATCCTTTTCTCAACAGCCTGTGAACATTAGAAAGGCCATAACTAAGCAAGTACTTAATCTGCCATATATGCAATCCCCAAACAATGAAATATTTATTTATAACCGGAGCTCACATTCTTGGAGATAAACTCATGAATCAAGCAGCTAAGCATTGTCAAAATAACGAGCCAGAGAAAGCCCAAAAGACAGACTGAGAATACAACAGAAAATGAGCTCTTACAGCAAGCACAAAATGCTGAACCAAATACCACACCTGCAACAACATAGGTTGCACCATTGAACATCATACTTGAGACACTGCATACCGACAATTGTTTCTGAAGATTGTCGTCATAAACATCTGGTTTGTTTCTTTGAAGTATGTTGATTTGGTGGGTGATTAGTGTTAGCGTTTTATAGCTTCGGGAGCTATTTTTCCTTAGCTAAAGGCTGGTCGGCCTTTCATGTTGCAATTAATATTTTTTAGCCGATAGGCTATATTATGTGGGAGCTTCCAGCCGGGAAGTTGTCTCACACCGGGAAAAATGGCCAGAAAACAGGACGGACGGCAGGTAAAATCAATGGTTTTTAACCCTAATTTTTATCCCTGCTGGCAGTTATCTGTAAGCCCATGGAGCTGTTTACTCACCGCCAAGATTTGTTGTGCAGCTGCTACGAACCTGCTTCATCACGGTCGATATTTGTTATGCTTCAGATGGCCCTCATATATGTTCTTTTCATTCAAGATCTCTTTGCAAAGCTTCAGCAATCAAGCCTGAATGGTAAATGTGTCATTTCAATCTACTATGTGGTGGTTGAAAACAATGTGGTGAAGGATCCCTGTCATCTGGCAAGCTCTTGTTCTCAGAGTACTTTGTAAGCCTTCCCCAACATCTCTGTTTGAGCTATCATGTCTTTTGTTAATGAACTTCACTCTAATCTTTGTTTGCTTATTAAGAATGCTTTTAGATTTGCTCTGTATTTCATGTCGTCACTTTTTTTTGCATTCTTGAAAATGTTCTTTGTTAGCAGTCCAATTGAAAGAGAGAGCGTACCATGCCCTTGTATACAGTAGAATATTTCATCACAACACCCCTGCATGTGACATTTGACCTTTTTATGTTCTTTTATCAATCATTTTATCTCCACAAGGTTGTTTGATTATGAGTATCATGAATAATGATCCCCATCCACAATGCTTTGGATATGATTTGAAAGAAAGTCTACATGGGTATCTTTGGATAAACATCTAGATTATTTGTAATTATTTTACTTTTAACACTGTTGTGACCTAATTCACACATCGTCCCATTGCAAATGGGGACCCTAGTAGTCTGCCTTTTTAGGGTTTTGTCATTGCGTCTCAGTCTCGTCTGGTCTTCGTTTGGGGTTTTAGAGTTTGAGTTTTTGAATGGTCACCCGAGTCAAGTGAACGAATTTGAGCTTGGATCATTGTGCAAACATCATCATCGTGCTTAGGAGGTCCAAGGGATGAAGATCGACTATCATTTCAATCAATTCTGACACCTCCTACTTTTTGGGGATTGCCCCTCCGAACCCCCTATTTTTTAGGGACTTTATTTTTGGCATTTTTGGCCTATTCTGGACTTCCTATTTTTTAGGGGCTATTTTTAGAAAGTTGCTATTTTGGAAAAATTTTCTATTTTTGTCAAGGTTTCTATATTTGGAAAGTGCCCAAATTTAGAAAATCCACTCAAAAGTTCCAAAAAGTCAATAGAAATCTCAAAAAATCAATTTGAAAATTTGTGAAATTCATGATGAAAATCAGAAAAATGTTCAAAATCTGAAAAATTCATGGAGAAATCTGAGAAAATCATGGCAAATTTGCCTAAGTATGATTGAAAATCATGGTGAAAATCATGGAGGCATGGAAAGAAGGCTGAAATTCATAACCAGCATGGAAAAAGAAGAACAAAACAATGGCAAAAGGCTTCAGCCAAGCAACATTAAATGGCATGGACTGATGGAAAGTCCGCCCTTGGACAATGGTTTAAATGGCATGAATGAAGATGAAGTCTGCTCCAAAGGTAATGGCATGGAAATGTGCCAAGTCCGCCCAACCTAAGAAAGTTTGGATGGCATGAAGAAGTATCAAGTCCGCCTTGACATGGCCTGACATAGTATGAAGTCTGCCCAGCTCACATGAAATGGCACAAGGTCAAGCCAAGTTTGCCCAGCAGCACATTAAAGAATGGTATGATCATAAGGTAAGTCCGCCCAGCCAATGGCATGGTTGGAAGTGAAGTCTGTCTAGTTTAATGGCTCAACACTTAGTGAAGTCCGCCCCATGGAGAATGGAAAGAAATGAAGTAAAGTCCGCCCACCCCAAACAAAGCATGGCACAAAAACAAGCAAAGTCCGCCCTAAGCAAAATGTAAAGTGGCTTGAGACAATGTGAAGTCCGCCATAGGCATTAGGAGATGGCCTAAACAACTAGCAAGTCCACCATGTGGAAAAGAAAACTCGATTAAACATGGGCTAAGTGAAAATTGAATGGCTTGAACATAGGCTATGTCCGCCTTGGAATAAAATACATGGCTTAACCATGAGAGAAGTCAGCCATACCAAGGAGAAGTAAGAAAAATCAAAATTTTGCCTAACCTTAGACATTGGAAAATTAAATAATATGCTTGGCACCTTGGGAAATTCTCAACACTTAGAGAAAATAAAAAATATTTTCCTAAGTCCAACATTTCTATGTCTAAAAAAAATTCACCTGAGACTTAGGAAGATAAAAATTATGGCAAAATGAAATAGGAAGATAAAAAATTATGGCAAAAATGAAATTGGAAAGAAAAATTTGCCTAAGGCAATGGCAAGAAAAATTTTGAAAATCAAATTTGCCTTAGATGAAAAATAAAATGCTATAAAATAAAGGGGTTGAAAATGACACATAAAATAATTATTTTTATTATTTTTATTTTTATTTTTTCAACACCCCAAAGAGATAAACGTTGAAAAATCAAAATTGGAAAAAGACAAAAAGAACCTCACTGAACTGGCGCATGATTTGGAAACTTTCCCAGAGACTGTCGTTGAAGATAAAAATTGCCATTCAGAAGCTGAGTGCAAGCCAAGTTCAGACTCAATTTCATGGAAACAATTGAAATTTGCTAAATGAGTCGATTTTCTCATCTTTATAATTGAATTTGCTTCTCATTTTTCAATCATTCAATTTTTGAAAGAAAAAGTTGTGAGAAGAAAGTTTAGCTAAGGAAAGAAAGTTGAGAAAGTTTTAAGCCAAGTGAAGAAAGCAGATTCATACCAGCCAACATTGTGATTGTGATCATTTTGTTTTTCCAGAAGAGCCAGGAAGATTTATTTTCTTTACTTCATTTTGGCGTAGAAACTTAGTTAATTATTTCATTTCCAGCATAATTCTTCACGAAGTTTGATTTGATATTTAGCTGGAATATTTTTCGAGTAATTTAAATTTTAAATTTTAAATATTCTCTTTGTATCTTCTTGCAGATTTATTTTCAAGAGGATAAAAATGAAGTTTTCCAGTAAGGGTGCACAGCTGCAGTCAAAGATTAAATCCAAATGGGAGAACATTATGGACACCAACCTTGGCCACGTTGACTTTGATGATTTCAAGAAAAGAATGTATGAAAGTGATGGATGTTTACCTATGCCAATTGCAAGAAGAATGATGTGAACGGAATTGTTCATACAGCTGGATTTTTGCCAGCAAAAGAGTGTCTAGAACTTATGGTGGAATGTTCATTGCACTATAATGCAATGAAAGACAGATAGAAGCACCTAATGGAAGAGTGCTGACATATTTGACCAAGCCAGCCATACAAGAAACCTTTGGAATTCCAACTTACAACTGGACATCCTATCGAACTAAAAATGACGCACTTAAACTTTACCAAGATTAGCAAGACCTTTGTGCATCAAATATAAACAAGTCCTAGTTGCTGAAGCCCAGACCTACTGCCAAAAAGATGCCGAAGAAGTTGGCCAGAACAGATTTCAAAGAAGAATATGGAGACATTGTCTTGCTGCTAAACAAAATGGTAGGTAATCCTCAGGGTGTGCCTTTTGGAGCCTGGATGTATTATTTTGTCAATGAAATAATTTTCGGAGTGAAGATGTTTAACTGGTCTAGAATGATCAGTGATAGCCTCCATGAGCAGTTGGTCAACCTGGAGAAAACCAAGATCTTCCATATGATTTCTTATGTAGTATATCTACTTGCAAGGACCTACAAATATGTTGGCCTGGTTTGCAAAGGTGTAGTCGGCAACGACAAAGGACAATTCAAATCCTACGATTGTTATCCGCAGTTGCAGCTGAAGAAGAAGTCACACTTCAGATGAGCACATGACGCCTTTCTTATGTATATCACTCGACTTCTCCAAGGCAGAGCGCATCAGAGACTCACCCATGAGGCCAAAAGTCTGATTGGAAAATATGGATCTTGGTTCATCTAGTATCCCAAATTTACTTACATCAGGATTCAAGGATTTACAGGATACTCATACAGACTACCCATTTATCCTACCAGTACTAAGGCAATTGGAGACATATCAAAATATCCAAAGGCCAAAACAGAAAGCAGTTGCCACTTTTCCATTTTTCATCAGAAATATGGAAGAATCATGTCCATCAACACAAGCAACAGAGAGTGCTCGACTAGAGATGCAAAAATATCTGTTCATATCCTACAAGCCTAGGAATGACTTTGATCCACTCCATCACATTGGAACTGTGGACGGAGAGAAATACAAGCACCAGATAGACTTAGAAGATCTTGGGCCGATGTAGCTAATGATTATGATGTGAGGAAAAGATTGTGGTCAAGATTGTCGTTGAATATGATAAGGGCTACTGAACTCTTTCAAGTACCTGATTAGTCGGATGATGATGGAGTATACGTACAACCGGGATTCAATGAAAGCGAGCCACTTCCTCCTGTAAGGTGATTTGAGCCTGAGCTGGGTGACCTGGCAACATTCATGCGGCATGTATTCAAATATTCCCAATGGTGGATAGACCAACAAGTGCAAGTTTTGTGGCGAAGGAATGTACAGTTCACATATGAATTGATGGGTGATACAAAGTCCTGTTCCTCAAATGCCAGTGCATCTCGTGGAGATGGACCAACAGATGTTGCCAACTTGAAAAAGAGGAAAGAGATTGATGACTCTGCAAAGAAGAAAACCGTAGATGAAGGACCCTCTCAGAAGAGGCACAAATCTAGGCCCCTTCATTCGGCCACGTCCAGAAATATAGAGGAAATATTAGCCATGGATGAAGAGTCTTGGGAGCATGTCATAATTCCTTCTCTAGTTAGAGATGTGGAGCCAGTGCAATCAGAAGACTATGATCAACCTTCTCCTACAGGCATGAAGATTCTAGAATCAGACAATGACACAGACATCTTGGATGGAGAATTTGAAGAGGGAATGATTTCCGCTCTCAAAGGAATCCAGGAAGACCCATCTGTGCAAGAGATTCAAGATGTGCAAGAAATTTTGGATATGCCAGAAATTCAAGATGTGCAAGAAGTTCAGGATATGTAGGATGTCCAGGATCAACAGGAAGATGGAATTGAACAGTCAACCATCCTAGATTGGCTGAAAGAAAGACTAAAGAGAAAGGCGCCTGTAGAGGTACCTGAAGAGGATGACGCCACAGACTTCTTGGCTAGGCTAGAGCAAATTGCCACAAGAAAGAAAGCCAAGAAATTTTCTGCCATATAAAGGGATGAGGCTAGCAATCGCACAGTGCAAATAGCAGTGCCTACAGTTGATAAATTCCAAGATGAAATTGCCCCGAACGAATATGCCATCACAACTATTGACATGGGTCTGACGACAAAAGGGCAAGAAGTTGAGGACTTGGATGATTTTGTTGCAACCATCAAGTCTAGGCTGGAAAGAGAAGTTACCAAGAAAAGAGAATATAAAAGAGAGATTGAGCATCTAAAAGAGTATATCCGGCATCTAACCAAGCCACTCAATCAAGGTGACCAGTCAACACCTCCACTTCCAAACTCTTCACAAGAACTGGTTGGAAATTTTGAAGAAGAGTTGACCACAGCCAGAGAAGCTAAAGATTGGATACCTGGAAAGAAAGATGAGGCGATGGCATTCGCGGAGAAGCTGGCATATGTGTATGAGAAAACTTCCTTTCTGCTATCACGAGTTACAAACTTAGCGGAAGCATGGGATGGCCTCCAAGATATTCAGAGTAAAATTATCCCATGTCTTCGAGAGTTAAAGGGCATCTCGAAGCAGAGGTTGATTTATGACAGGATTATTGAAGCTGGAGCTACATATGATTTCAGCGGCTGGTACTATGCTCTGATTTCATGAGAAGTCCTAGAAAGGGTAACACAAGATGGCACCAAAGTTGAAGAGCAGGCAAAGGAGATTCAGAGTAAAATTTATCAAATAGCTATAGATATGCTAGATCGAGATATTGTTCGAAAGAAACACTTGCAGCCACAAAATTTTAAAGAACAAGTTCAAAGAATTTTCTCCACCACCTCTGGGCCAATCATGAAGGAAAATTTTACCAAGGCATTTAGCATCATGACCGTCAGAGAAAATTTCTTGCTGCATGAACCAAAATGGATGGTCACTTTTGCAGAATGTGCTGAAAGTTTGGACTTGCTGGAATACAACGTCAATGTGTTGCCGGACATTGCCATGGAGGAAGTCAGCCTGATCATGTCCAAGTTCGTCGAACATGGTGCTTTGCGAGTGGATAAGGATGCAACTCCCGATGCCTGAAGTTCTCTCCAGTTAACTGATTGATGTTTTGGAAACCCTAATTAGGGTTTAGTTGTGTTGAATCTAAGCCATTCATCTTATTTTGATCTTGGCCATTCATTGTAATCTGGGATTGCTATATAAACCCCCCCCCCTCTCATATCATCAGATAGATAAGTAGATATCAGCAGATCAATAGAGAATTAGAGATTAGAATCATTAGAAAAGATTGTAGAGAATAAGAGAGAGAGTTTTATAAGATTGTTGCAAAAGACTATCTTGATAATAAAGTTCATAATGCATGAGGTGCTTTGAATCCTTTGATTGTCAAATGGTTGAATGGTTGCATATTTCTCTTCCTTGTCTAGTAGATTTGAATTAGAATTTCATTTAAATGTATGTTAAAGAGAATGATAGATTGATAACAAGGGTTAGCGAAACTTAGCTCATACTTTCTTTGAGTGGATGCTTTTCATTCAATGCGTAAAGTTAGACTGAGATTTATTGTGGATGCTTCAATGTTTACTTCGAATAATGTTGTTCTATTGATGGTATTGTTCGTGGTAAAGAAATTTTAAGCACAAATCCTAGAAGATTGCACTTGCTTTGTGTAGTTGTCATTTAGCATGGCGAAACGAAGTATTGTTTATTTGGTTTCATTTAATCCTTGTCGTCTCTTGATTTCATAGGAATAGCATAGGACTCCTAAACCTTTACTCTTTTTCACTTTTTTTTATCTAAAGTCAGAAAAATCCAAAATGATATTGTATTTATGTCTTTGCTTTTCTGAGTAACTTGCAAAAGTAAATCCCTATTGTGCCCCCCAACAAATCACATCAACCACAGAGCTTATCCACACTATCTTAAACATTGGAATTACCATATGATCTTACTTGCAGTCTTAGCATATGTGGTAGTTTTTCAAGAGGGGATATAGTGTCTTTGATACTTTATTCTAGAATGTTTGTTGCGTCATAAAACACACATCAACAAACACTAAGGCCTTCAATGGTTTTGATGCATTGCCTTAACTGATGCGTTTCAGCTACTTCTTTGTATGTTCCCTACGTTCATGTTTCCATTATCTTGTTGATAGAATTGTTGAATATATAGGGAAAAAAAGAGAACGATCCATGGAAACTACACTTATTTAGTAACAGAGTTAGGACCAATCAAATTCCATGGTCGGGAATGACATTCTTTTAATGGCGCTTTTTTGGTAGTTGACAAAAATTTGCAAAATCGCTGTACATTTTTGAAAAAATTCAGTTATTTTTTTCTCCTTGAAACCCTAAGATGATGACATATGCAGATGAAGAGCAAGTTGAAGATTTTGTGCAGAAGCTTGAGTGATTCAGCATTGGTAGGGATTCATTTTTTGTTCTTTTTTTGTTTTAACTCTTTAGATTTTCTTATTGATTTCCTGTGTACTTGGGCTATTTGTGAAGGGGTAGTTTTAATTAGGTTTTTTCTCTTTATTTATTGCTTCAGAATGCTTGCTCTACTCTTGGGTTGTGTGACACATAGCCAACAATCCTCTTTTGTTTATTTCATTGCTTTTCTGGGAGGATTTGAACAGTATCTTTGTTACCAAGTCGTTGGACCCTTAGATATGGGTTATATTCAATATTAGTATATCACAATCTCATCATGTGTCTGCTAGAGTCATACTTGAGCAAATTTGATAATTTTGAACAATCCGCAAAATGACAACTCAGCTTCAAACCCCTATCAACTTGGTCCTAATGTTAAAGCCATTATGTTAAAGTGGACAACATCCAGACAAGGGTAGTTCAAGTTCTCAGGGAATTTTGATGGAATATAAAGTTAAACCCGTTAAACATGCCTTCTAAGCTGAAATATTTTCCAAGCTTGATCCTGCATTCCCCAATGCACTGTTGATGTTAGGGTGAGTGTCAGTGTGTTACAATCTATTATTAAAAAAGGTTTTGGAAATTTACTACATATAAGGTCTCTTAAATTTTTAAAGCAGATCGCTTAGTCTTGCTGTAGTTGTGTAAGTTGCGGCCTTGCATGTGAGTAGAATGTTTTATTAGAAATTGAAATGGGATATGATAACTTAAGTTATTTCAATTGATTTATAATTTTGACAATTCACCAAGGCTTTCTTTATCTTGCTTAAGTTCAAATTTGAAACTAGTCTCAAAAATAAAGCATTATCATATATAAACTGATAATTTGTTTTCTTTCAACTCTTGACATTTTCACTATTCTATTCGTAAGAGTAGACTTGGGGTCTACACCCATTTAGGATTTTATATTTATATGAAGAAAACATTTACAGTCTAATACAACCACTTTTATCAGTGGGATCTTCTACCAAAATTTCTATTCCTTCTATTGAATCATGAGAATGCCCATTACAATGATAATTTGGTCTTTTTGGTCCTCATCGCTTGTGCTGATTTTGGGGGATAGTCACCACGAATAGGGGCCAAATATATCAAGAATTTGAGGATGTAGGAAACATGGGTATGGATTGGATGGACCAAAGCTTAGGATGCAAATTTAGTAAGGGTAAAGGCCTCTTAGTTGAGAACAGAGTATTTGAAGTTTAGACCCCAATTTTAAAACATCTACTTAGATCTGTGTATCAGTGTCATAATGTTCTTAAATTCAATAAAATGAATTCTACCACCATATTTTTTTTCAAATCTTCCAATACAGTGACTACTTCTCACCTCTATGTATATTTGAATTATATCAAATCCAAAGTTCAGTTCATCACATCGTGCACTGCAAACTCTCTTGCAAGATATGCAGGGGAGAGAGTATTGGGATTTTAGCACTTGTACATCTGGGGTGATTCCTTACATGATAAGGCGTAATCCTCTGGTCAAGTGGATGTCATAGCTTTTCTAGGACTCTCTTCTTTCTTAAATGTATAATGAAAATTTTAATAGAGAAATATTTCCCTCTTGTTTTTCACTTCAATATTTTGGTTATGTGCTCTGCAATAGTCCAAAAGTCCTGTCATTTGGTGGTTTAATTTTGTTCAGAACCATGAGCATTGGGTGATGCCAAATTTTAGTAGTTTGAATCTATACTTACACGCCTTTTTGGAACTATGTGAAATATAACTTGTTGTGCTAGGGTAATACACAAGCACAACAATCAAGCTTTAAACTAGTCATTTTACAAAAAAAAAAAGCATGAACTTAAATGCTTTATATTCTTCTGTTAATTCTGTCTTCATCATAACAAATACCCATTTCTTTGATTTCCATGCTCATGTGACATGTCAGACCGATAAGGCAATGCTGACTTTCAATTTTTATGCTTTATGTGAAATACAACAAAAGCGATTGATTTGTTTACGTTCTCATTGCCATACTTTGGCTAATGCTGAAAACATTTGTTGAATACACTGCAAGAACTACTTTTGAGAGACCTCTCAAAATGATGAAGAACAAGAAGCCATCACCTATACAGGATGAATATGCACCTGCAATCTTCTCACAGGAGACAATTTTTTATATAGAATCTCTTGATATGATGTCTGGAGAGGTTTGATTATCCGGACGGGGCATGAACTGATGCATCTTCAGATTGAATGATGAATTCACATTTTTAATATATATAATTTTCATTTTCAATTCCTCTACAACTCACCAACTGAGTTGGATGTGGTATTTCACCCGATATCAACATTGTAGGTTGTCTTGTACAATCTAAGTTGTGGCCAAGCTAGAGTTTGTAATTTGACAATTTTTTTCCTACTTATATACTTGTTTCAGTGTTTGAGTGGCTATGGATATTTAAGAACTTCTGACAAAGAATGGAAGAGGAGCTAAAATACAAGGTGTAGTGATCAATACCACCAAGTATTACAACTTGTTACCCCTGAAAGGCTATAATGTGGGGGTAATTGGCCAAGTGTCGACTTGGTGGATTATTTCTTTAGTTCCACTCAGCCGTGCCTGACATGGCCACAACATTGGCCATAGATTTGTTGCAAAAGATACCTTACTTTGTAGTTGCACCAATCGAGTATAAAATAATTTAAAGATAAGCACTTCTCATGCTATATAACATAGCAAAATGATTTTACACTAACTTGTTTGACACCCAAGAAACTTGATCACCTCTCTTTGGTTGAGAGGCATAAACATTGATTACTAACCTAACATGGGTGGTGAGAATGAGTATTGTTGGTTGTGGATTAGATGATAATTTATTGTCATAAAAAAGCTCGTGACCAGTGACAACTAGTCCTTGTGTATATACTATATAATCCCCAGAAATTCTAATATGTAATGCAAGTTCCTTCTAATGGGTTTGTTTCATTTTCACATGTTTTTTAAACATGGGCCTCACGAATTACTCTAAACTTATATTTGATATGCATGGTATTTAGGAGGTCAGGAAAAGTACAAAATTATATAAATTTCAGTCAAATTTCTCTTCCAATGTAAGATATTTATTAAATTATTTACCAAAAATTATCTGTAGCAAAATGCTTAAGAGGTTTGTTTGAGAACTTAAACCAGAGCATTGAATTGGCCATCTTAACCTAAGAGGAAAATTGGTTGTGATCTCTATGCTTTGAAATGATACTTAATGTTTTTTGCCAGTCTATGCTTTGGACTGATTCATAAAGTTTCTTACCAGTCAGTCACATAACCTTTCTTGTTGTAAGTATGGTTCAATTTGCATGATTAAATCTTATAACATTCTAAACGTAGCAGGTGCAATGTAACTGAGTTATTACACTTGCTATTTTTTTGTTTTTATATAAAAAAATTGCAATTACCTCATTTTCTCTTCTATGGTCCACCGCATTTCCTTTTATGGATTGATTATACTTTTAATACTGAACTCACATGAACAAGTGCTTTCAATCAAGATGATTTTTTTATAAATTTATGATGTGCTCCAGTGCACACCTTATTACATCACACATCTGTCACCATTGATATTCATATGTGGGCATTTTAGCATTCTATACTCTGTATTGTGGCATTAATATAGTTTAGATTATGATTCAGACTATTAGTACTTTATCTCATACAATTATTAATAGATGGAGTTATTTTGACATTTGTTGTTTATAATCCTGATCTTCCAATAGATGCTACGCCAGAGGAGCCAAGGGAGGATTGCAAGTTCAGACAGTGGGGAATTGTGCTTGAGAGATCCATATACACACAGGCTCTGACAAATCTACTGAACTCCAGATCTGAATTTAATTTGAGAAAAACGCCAACCTTTTCAGCCAACAATTCAACCATCTTTACAAATCTACAGACAATGGGAAGTTTGTGGAAGCAAATACATAAGGGAACCTCTGAGAACAAAATCCGGTCTAGATCAAAAAAGAGTTGTCAGGAACTTAAAAATAAATTTGATCCACCATAAAATCATGGAATCATATAAAAGTGCGAATCGAAATTGAATGAAAAACCAATCTTAGTTCCCAAATAAGCAAATTCCTTCAAGTTTAGAGGAAATATTTGTCACACTATCTTTAGGGAGTGTGTCATTCAATGAGGAGGCAGCCATATTAAGGGGAGTATCCCCCCAAAAGAGCTCAATATTACGACACTGTCTGTCTTTCGTTATATATGGTACAATAGTTATGAACATTTCCCTCATGGAAGTGTTCGAAGTTGACATGTCCAGTAACAGTGGACCCTCATGGAAGATTTATGTCCAGATAAACTCTTATCGTTCTCTGTTGTATGGTGTAATATATCTCGTCTTTATGTTATGGGTTGTGTAATTTACATTTGAATATGCTCTGTAATGGATGAATTGGTGATATGAATTTGTTTTGTTATAAATATAAAAGTCTATGCTTTTGTCATGCATTTAAGTGAAGTGTATTTATTGTGAATAGATTGATGTTGCAGCTGTAGGGAGAATGCTGCAATAACTCAATGACAAATAGGAGAAACACAAGATCAATAATTTTCAATAAATTATAAAAAACTATTGGCGTATTCCTTGCAGCTCCCTCGGCTACAAGTGCTAGTATATCTCTCTTCATCTAAGGGAGACAACCTAGATGAAGAGTCACCTAGTAGATGAAAGGTCACCTAGTTTGGTATATATTCAAGGTGATAATCATTCATTCAATTATAAAATTCATTCTTTTTTACGCACCGTATTTATATCAATCTTGTGTCTTAGTAACCGTTCATACATCATCACAGACCGACATCAAGTATATTTTTGAACAAATCTCAAAATAAATTTGAAATATTTTTGATTTTGGAGCCAAGGTGGACTTATTCACCACCCATGGTGAATGGGTCCCACCTAGGACATGAATTTAGGTGTCGGAAATTAAATGTCATTTAATGTTGTGTGTCGAGAGTATATTCAAGAATACACTTAAATAAAGTATATGAGTGTATAAAGGGGTCATAAAAGACATGAGAAAGGGATAAATAAGGGGAAAATGCCTAGAAAAGTGTGAATCTTTATTACAAGAATTAACAATAAAGTATATGAGTGTATAAAGGGGTCATAAAAGACATAAGAAAGGGATAACTAGGGGAAAATTCCTAGAAAAGTGTGAATCTTTAGTACAAGACTTGACAACACTTAAAAATAGGACTTGTTGATGTGTAAAAGCATGATTTTTACGTAATTATATTAAATAGAGTCTAGAATAATGTGGACATGTCTTACAACACTTTATGACACATTCACAAGACTTCAATAATGATTTTTTCCTTAATTGTTTTTTATTTTCAGCTTTTATATGTTTTTGGCTTTGGATGTGTCCGCGCTCAAAGTAAGTTGTTTGGAAAGGTGTGTAACGCGCCACGTGTTGGTTGCACGACTTTCATTTACTGTCTTCCTTTTGGGAGATAGCCAAGACATGTGTCAACTTGGCAGAAGTTTTCACAAGGATGATTTTCATAAAGTTTGAGAGTCCCTACCCGCTTGACACATCATCTCTTCGTTGTAGGAAATTTGTGGTTTTATAAAGCAATCTCTTTTGGAGTGTGTCGAAGTTTGTTGGGTTCCTTTTGGTTTTCAAGATGGAAGCTTTGAGTTGGTGTCATCGAGCAACGTGATTGGTCAACTAGAAATTTTCCAGGTTGTTTTCTAGGATCTGATTGTTTTTAGATAACTATATTTGCTAAATATCTAAAGTGCATTAATGCGGTAGTTGAGAATTGATGAGTAAAGATTGTCATGCCTTAATTTAAGATCTGTGATCAAATCATGAGCTATCAAATGCCAACATCTGGCAATAATTACTTCTAGAATGTGGCAGCGATATTCTCTTTTTCCAGCTATAAATGGGAGGCGGCAAAAGAAAGGGAAAAAGTTTTTCCTAAAAAAAGTTCCAAGTTTTGGTTTCTTGTTCTCAGGAAAAATTTCTTTAGTTTTCTAAAGTTACAAAAATATTTTTAGAAGTAGAAATTGTAAAACTTCTTTTCTCTGGTATGTTATATTTTTTTTGTTTGAATTATTATCGGATTGGCATCTGATCTTTGTTTTAAAGTTCATTTTATATTCAAGCATGAACCATTTGAAATAAATCTTTGAGACTGTGCATGATATGGCCTTTATCAAGTTCTTTCTTTATGTTTTTGTTCATATTGAAACACTATGTTAAGCTAAATTAAAGTAGTTTGAATAGTTACTTTCCATGTTGTAGGCTTATACGGTAGGATAATAACCTGTGAAAATTGGACTATATCTGTGAACTTATCTATTTTTCTAAAGGGTTGTTGTTTTGTTATATTATGTTGTAATAAGAGGAAGGGTTTATACAATTTTTGAATGTTTTTCTGTTAACTTTGGAAATCTTTATGTTTGATTGAACCTTAATGAACACTGCCTCCAAGAAGATTTGAAAGACTGCACTGTGCTTGTAGTTAACCTTTTTTGTTCGTTCTCTTCCCAACAATGAAGAGTTGTGGCATTTTGTGTCTAAAATATTATTCATAGGAAATATTGGGTTTAAAATGCTGTAAAACCTTTGGCGCATTGCCATTTTTATGTTTTATTTTTACATTTTCTTCTACCCTTCTCCAAAACTCAGAGAAGAGTCAACTTTCTATAAAAATCCCAGAGGTATTAAGTGAGCTGCAAATCAGTCCCCCACTCGTTGAATTTCCCATAAGGTTGTCGGAGAGGTGCAAGCTTTGATGATCAACAATTCTTTTTCTAGCATGCGTGGTGGGACCTAAAGCTCTTCAAACACCTGATTAGAAGTTACAAATATTTCTTAAATTAGGCCAAGGAAAGAAGCTAAAAATTTCATGCCTAAAATCCAAACAAGAGCATCCTCAAGAGCCATTTCCAATACTCCCAGTTACCAGCTTTGGTACCTAGGAGAAGAAGAGTTATGTATCACCTATAAGGAGTGATAGAGCAAGGAGTGAGAGACTAGAGTTTAGAGCCTTATCTACTGCACCTGGAGGCTTAACATTCCAAATCAGAATAACCCGATTCATAGGAATTTGTTCTCCATGGCTTATATAGCTGCCCCTGCTTGTAGAAATTCTTTAACCTGAGATAGTGGTAGTCCGCTACAACCACCTACACCCCCATATGTATGGCTTGCCATACCCGTTAACGCCCTCAAGGCTAGTCCAAATTTTTTTGGAGAAGACCTCAAAACCCCCCAAACACATTCAAGATACAGCGGAAGTATGTAGGGTACATAACATAGTGGAGGAAAATATTGCTCTTTCAAAGAAAAGGTTCACGATTGGTATCAATTTTTGGCCTCTGATTCTATCCGCTCCTAGGATCAACTAGAAGAGAGGTTGTTCAAATGCTTCTTAGAAAAGGGAGATCGTTCTTCATTGCTACATCAACTGATCACCATCAAAAGAGCCCCATAAGAGGCCATGAGCGATTTCAACACCAGGTTTAATAAAACCTAGCAAAGAATCCCCATCGCTTCCTGACCTCTAGCTGCAATGGCATTTACGTTCTACTTGAAGGCTCTCAATTTAGATATTGCAGTGATGATAACCTCCATGGGATGGGATATCTTACCCGATGCATATGAGTTGACTATGCGCGTGGAAAATAGTTTTATTGATGCTGGGAAGCTTCTACCATGAGCTCTAATGCTTTTGTTTGCAAAAATCTCTGGTAGTCCTCAAGAAGCTACTCCAAGAACTTCCGCTACACAACTGACAACATCCACTATGCCACCGTCCATGTGTGTGTACCAGGCTGCACAACCTAGCATGTCAGTTTCTTCTTTTGTAGTAGTGGATATTAGTGAAATGAAGAGTCTCATGTGGACTTTCACTAATGAGTTGGTTCTCATCAAATGACAACAAGCAACACCTTTGAAGTAGACCACACAAACCTATGGTGGAAGCAGGCCATCCTATCAATAAAACACATACCAAGGACCCTCCAAAGGAGGAGGTCAATTAACAATGTCTACAAACCAAATAGTTCCAATCACCATGCCACTTCAAGTAGTGAAGAACAACCAGAGTAAGGAGTTAATCCTAGGCCAGAACAATCTAGCAGAAGATGAGAATGTATGGTGCTTCCCATATAGTGATAGTCATATGCCCCACAATTGTCCAAGGGGAAATATGCAATAGAAGATAGCAGTACAAAGAAGCAAGGGCACGTTCTTGAATGTAGATGAATATGAATCTTTTGAAATGGAAAATGCCTGCTTCAGAGCACAAATGCAAGGAATGTCCTTGGAGAAAGAACTGAATATTGCACCCAACCAAGCACTATTCTTGTGGATGGAGGAAGAAGATGGGGTTGTCGTGAATGAAGCTTTGATGACTAGTACTCCACAAGTACAATCAAACTACAACACAAGATCCAAAACAATGGTAATGGGACAATACGTACAACAAGCTATGTCACGTCTTCAACCACAACAATCGTCACCGCAAGAAAAGCAGGCCTCATTGGTCATCGACTAACCTACACAGTAGTCGCAAGTTCCGTTGTTTCCAGAGTAGGAGATGGATAAGGTGTTGAGCCCATTCATGGTGGATCATTTTTCTCCAAAGAAAAAAGAGATACCACTATTTAAGCCTAAGGTCTAGCCAGTTAGAACACTTAATGCGGTGGAACAATTAAAGAAGGCACCTGATAATGCGTCTTTGTGGGATGTCATATCTATTCCCAAACAAAAGACATTGCTCTGGTAAGCATTAAAGAAGGAAGAACAAATACCACAGACGGATGTGATTCTACTATGTAATCAAAGAAAAGATAAAGAAACCACGTCGAGACCTCAAGCTCTGAAAGCCATAGCTTTTGTGAACAATGTGGACAATGCAAAAGAAAAAGAGGTAAGCAAGACAAAGCCCAAACCTTTCTTTTTAATACTTATTGTGGGAGATAAGCTTTTGCATAATAACATGATTGATTTGGGAGCTAGTACAACGACATTGCCAAAACAAGTGGCTCATACCCTGAAACTTAGTTATGAGCCCCTTACGAAGGGAATCATGAAATTAGATGGAAAGAATGTTTCAACCGTTCGTTAGATAAAAGATCTATCTTTAACCCTCTTCTTATTTCCAAGCCAAACAGTTGCACAAGAGGTAGTGGTGATAGGCATTCCTTCGGTCTTCGAAATGTGTCTTTCAAGAGATTTCACCGCAAAGTTGGGTGAGTATTTGGCACTCAATTGGTCCCACCTGATATTGAGAACCAAGCATGGGGCAAAGATGAAGATTTTGTCCAAATATTTGCATCCTGAGCACATAGCAGACAATGCAGTCCTATGCTTTGAAGCAACACATACCTCTTTCTCGTAGCAAGAGAGATATTATGTAGAGATGTTGGAAGATGAAGAAGACATGAGTGATCAGACTCCCGATGAAGAGGTGCTACTCAACCAATTCATTGACTCTGATCCATTTGGAAACTTTCATGTGACGAGACTAGTCACTTATGTGATCATCGGCAATGATCAAGTCTTTCTGAAATTGATAAAGGATTGGAGGGAATATAATGATCTGAGTGACAATTGTCTATGGACCTTATACTTTGATGGCACCAATGCAAAGCTGGTTCTAGAGCAGGTATTCAACTAGTGTCCCTGACAGGATCAGAAACCCTCAAGGCTTTTCATTTTTAGTTCTCATACTCAAACAATGATGCAGAATATGAGGCCTTGGTCCATGGTTTGACCCTTGCTGAATGAATGGGTGTAAAAAAAATGAAATCATTCAGAGATTCAGAATTAGTTGTGAGCCAGGTTTGTGGACAAGTGACTGCAAAGAATACAAGAATGAATTCATACAAACATCTGATATGGGATTTGATTGAGAGTTTCAAAGCTTTCAATATACAAGTTATTCCCCGATCTCAAAATAGTGTCATTGATCGAATGGCTTTTATTAGTTCTCAATTTGAACCAATTTCTTTTTCAACAACAAAGCAGAATGCAGTACAGGTCATTGTCCAACTAGCAATCCCCAACAATGATCAAAACTGGCAAGTATTCGAGGATGACATTCAAATAGTTTCCTTTATGTAGAAATCAGGAAGAGTTTCCCACTATTCATAGCTAGGAGTAGAATCTCCCGAAGAGTAGATTATCCAGTTAAAAGGTAATAAGCTTCTTCAAGGTCTAATCTCCCTTGAAAATCTCTTTGACTGTGAAGATGCAAGAAATGGAAAGTATAGGTTCATTGTGGACATTAAAGACTATGAAGAGCTTGATGTCGGAAATGGTAGAAAGTTAAAAGTTAGAATGGATGTTTTTTAGGACAAGGTGAGACTGGAGGATCTATGTTTCAGATATGATGGGGTTATAGCCTGGATGTATGATGATCCAGGCATAATTTAGCATACCATTGACTTGGTGGAAGGATCAAAGCCTGTTTGACATAAGAAAAGGCCAATCAATTTGAAAGTCAAAGTATTGATGGCGCAACAGCTCAGCAAATTGATCGAATCAAGGATCATATATACGATTAAGAATTCAACCTAGGTGTCAAATTTGGTACCTGTTCGAAAAAAGAATGGCGATATTAGGCTTTGTGTCGATTTATGTGATTTGAATAAAGCTTTGCTAAAAGACCACTACCCTTTGCCATCAATGGAGCAGATCTTGTAGACTATGGCCAGATCGAAGATGTTTTCATTGCTTGATGGTTTCTCAGGCTATAACCAGGTATATGTAGAGGAAGGTGACCAACATAATACAATGTTTACCACTAAGTGGGGAATGTTCGCACACTCAAAAATGTCATTCAGACTTTCAAATTTGGACGCAAATTTTCAACTAGCTATAGATATTCCCTTAAGAGGATTAATTAATCTGATTATTCTCATATATCTGGATGAATTAAAAATCTTTTCAAAGTTAAAGGATGATCACTTTGATCATCTGGAAAAGGTTTTCTAGAAGTGTCAACAACTCAGGATTTCTTTGAATCCCAAAAAATGTATTTTTGGAGTACCCCAAGGTAAGCTACTTTTTTTTGTAGTGTCAAAAGAGTGAATAACAATAGGCCTTGAAAGGGTGAGATCTATAATGGAGTTACCCCTTCTAGTAAATAAGAAGGGACTGCAGTCCTTCCTAGGGAACATCAACTTTTTCAGCAGGTTTATTTAAGATTTTATAGACATTGTGAGACCTATCATGCTGATGCTCAAAAATAACCTAAATTTCAAATGGACCCCTAAAGGCAAAGAAACTTTTGAGTAGACAAAGATAGCTATCTTTGCCATTTTGGTATTGGCTAGTCCAAAATTTTCCAAAGATTTTCTACTCTATGTATACAACAACCAACATAGCATAGCTTCGGTGCTCACTCAGAAGGATGAGGGAAATAACAAAGAGCATCCTATTGCATTTCACTCAAGGACTCTTAAAGATTATGAGGCCAAGTATAATTTTGTTGAAAAACAATCTTTTTCCATTGCTAAATGTCTAAAGAATTTTTGACATTTGGTGTCGGCCAATAAAATCACTATTCTCGTCACACATCCTAGTGTGTTGGAGTATATCACCAAAGGTGAGATAACTGAAAAGAGGGAAAATTGGATCACCAAGATCCTAGAGTACGATGTGGATATTAGACCAACCAAGCTGGTTCAGGGAAGAGGTCTGTGTGAATACATTGCATAGGAATCGAGTTTTGTAGGCGAAAGGGAGATCGATCAAGTCTATGCGAACCAGTTCAAGTCCGACGAGTCCTGGGTGACAAATCAAACACAATTTATGCAAAAGGGGCACTACCCGACTAGCCTTCTGTTCCACAAAAGGTGATACTATTGACTGCAAGGCACTAGGTATGTATTAATTGAAGGTATATTATTCAAGAGAAATTATGATGGTCCTACTCTAATGCTTAGAAAAGCCGCAGGTGGAAAGAGTTCTTAATGAATTTTATAGCAATCTTGAGGGTGGAAATTTCTCTGCCAAGACTACTGCCTTAAAAATAGTGCGAGTAGGATATTATTAGACCTCTATGTTTTCTGAAGCGCACCATCTGGTGCAAAAGTGTAGTTAGTGCCAATTCTTTGTTGGAAAAAGAAAAATTCCGCTTTTCCTTTGAGCCCAATTGTAACTGAGGAACCTTTTGCCCAATGGGGTTTGGATTTTGTTAGAATGATAAATCCTATTTTTAATGTTGGTCACAAATGGATCCTTATGACAATCAACTAATTCACAAGGCGGACGAAGCTTGTTGCCCTAAAAAATGTTACAAAGGGTGAGATCATCAATTTTCTTGAAGAACTGGTAACCATATTTGGTTTGCCAAAAACTATCATATCTGACAATGCTCAAGCTTTTGTAAGTTTCAGGATGTCAAATTTTGCTATCAAACATGGGTTTACCTTAGGACTTCATAAAACTACTACCCACAAGGAAATGGGTTAGCGGAGTCAACCAACAAAAATGTAATTAAGTTAATCAAGCACATCGGGTCAGAACAACAAAGGGATTGGCGCAAGCACCTGTGAGCTACTCTGTGGGAAGAACAAATTATCCCCAAGTAGATCCTAAAGACTTCCCCTTATGAACTAGTATATGGAAAAGAGGTAGTTTTACTTGTTTCCATAGAAATCTCTTCTCTTCAACTACTGAAAGCCCTGGAATTTGAAGAGGTGGAATCGAAGTACAACTAGTTGAACTCCTCAAACTTGAAGATAGAGAAAATGCTCTTACAACCATTATTGTCTGCCAACATAAAGTTGTGGTGGTTCGAAAAAAGACCTCCAACCTAGATTTTACGGAAGGGAGCCTAGTACTATAAAACAATGAGCGCACTACGAAACTAGGTCAACATACCACATTTGAAATGCTATGGAAGGGACCCTTTCGAATTAGCGCATGCAAGGAAAAGAATGCGTACAAACTTGAAGACATGGAAGGTAACACTTTGGAGATACCAGTGAATGGTATATAACTAAAATTGTTCCATTAAGCATGCAATTCTTTTAAAAAATTTAGCAGCTATGTACCATATGTAAAAAAATTTGTAAATACATTTTTATTTTGAGAATAAGCCATGAGAAAAACAAAGAAGAAGAAAGTTTGTATTATATTATATTTCATTGAAAATTTACAATGTAATACAAGCCTGAGGCTTAGATTTAAATATGAATCCCTCTCGAGCAAACCCAAAAAGAGTCACAAAGCAAAAAGAAGCAAAAAGGAGGCAACACAAAAAACAATGAAAATACGCCTCCAACCGTTGTCCAGAAAGCCGAAGTGGCTCATCGTTTGGTTTTCTTCTTCTTCTTCTTCTTGGTCAGGATGCAAAAGGGGGGAACACACAACACACATGGGCTCAACATAGTGCGAACTAGAGGCCTATTTGCTATGGTTATACACCAAAAACTAGAAGAGCTTCCTCTAGTCGAGCCCCAAAACACACTCCACGTTGTACTCCCATAGTAGGAAGGTGGTCGTCGATAGAGAATTTGAGTGATGCCCTTCAAGGTCCATGGTGCAAAATTCAGAAAGGAAGAGCAACCTGGGTACATCTATCCCGAAGTCCATGTGCCTATAGATATCAATGGCGCTTGGAATACCAATGCTAGGGATAGCCACCTACACTATTTCACTCACCCCTTCCTTTAGCACAGAGTCGAACATTTGGTAGCACAACTCAATTATCATAGGCTTGGCCACGTTCAGGTCAACCAGGGAGCTGACAAAGTGAGAAAGTATGTTGTAGTTGCTCCTCAACTAGTTTTCATCAACAATATAGTCCAGGCTGACTACCCACTTGAACACAACTAGGCTAAGGCGGTCACACCTTTTCACTAGGCAATTAATTCTGTCGTTGGTGATCTCTCCCACAAAACTAGAGTTTGTTATAGATTTTTTGTTAAAAAGTATGGTTTTATTTGGATTTTTATTAAAAACTAGGGGTTTTTTACAATAATTTCATTTATATTGTGTAATTTCAATTAGATTAATTAGTTTTTAACTTTAATCAGGTATTATGGCTGAGAATGAAAATGTACAAATTCTGAACAATCCACCAGCTGAGAATGAAAATGCATAAATTTGAAACGATCCACTAGCTGAGAATGAAAATGCACAAATTCAAAACGATCCACCATCTCCGCTCCCATCAATTGAAGACTTAATTGATGAAAAATTAGAACAATTGAGGGACATTTGTGATGTTTATAGGACAATCTCTTGATTATCCCAGATGACAAACACATTGAAGGTAATAATTAAAAATATAGAAACCCTCTCCACCCAACATAATACTTTTCATTCATGGTGAGAAAGCATGAGGAAATATTACTCATGTGGATTGTCTTACGATGATGTGAAAGATCTCCAAATAGCCTCTATATTTGTTAACCCCCACACTGGTTTGCCAGTTAATGTTAATAAACCAAAACTTTCTATAAAATGGTGCATGCATAAGGACATAGTAGATAAATTTTGGGATCGTTGGTGTATGGTTTTTGATAAACCACCCAACAACAATAGTGATATACCATTTTACTTTATTAAAAAATTGTACTTTGATTTTGTGTTAGGGCATCATGTCAATTACTTTGACATTAAACCCTTCCAAGGCGTCGATGGAGGTATGCCCCAAGATAGACCAAGGGCAGTTAGAGTAGTCAAGTGCCCATTTGTTTCCCCTCCCCTTCCTTCGACACCTCTAGTACATCATCCAAAGATTATTGAGGATGCAACCACACAGAGTATCCAGGATATTGACTCTTTGAGTGGTCTATTGGTTTTCCATGTTTCTATAGTAGCTTAGCCACATTCTAGTGATGTTGGAGATGGATCTAGTGCTGTTGCATTATCCTCCTCAGGTCCACATATTTTTGTGCCATATACTTGCACTATGTGCCAACAAATATGCTTGGGTCCTCTCGTACAACCTGTTGAACATCTATTGGAAACTTTTAATTATGAAATCTAGAATGTGGACATTATAGGACATCAGACGTAGGGGAGTGGAGCGCAACCTACAGGGTCCTCCCTGCTAGAGAGGGGAACACTAGAATAGTTACACAAGTAAGATTTAAGTTGTAAATTTATAACTTGCATTTTTTTAAAAATGAATATTAATAAGAGATAGTATCGAGTACTAATATTTATTTATATCGTCTATTTAATAGTTGATGTTTGAGGAGGAGCTCACAAAGGTGACTGATAGCACCCTTAGGGCCATTTCATTTGGCCTCGACATGCACACAGTATATATTTTCACACTCACGCATTTACATTTTTTTATTATATACTTGCTTGTCATTTGAATTGTCATTAATGAAATTATATATTAACTCATATGTTTATCTTATTCTCCGCTTGTAGGAAACACCTAGTGTGAGTGAAGTGCAACACTGTCCAGACTATGGAGGCACAATGTTAGATAAGGGAAAGGTAATTGAACTCAAATTCAATTGAATTAAGACTTTTTAAGATCTTTTATTGATCATACATACATCAACATAGATTGGTAGTTTCATATGTACATGTCATTTTTATGTACAAACAATTATGAGGTATACATCATTGTTGACAAGTGTCACAACTCCTAAAGGAGTAGGTATTGGAACACTTCAAGGAGTAGGTGTTGAAACACCTCAAGGAGATAAAGAAAAATATCAGCCTAAAGAGGTATGTGTTTATTTTATTTTGTGTTTGGTAAATATGTTCTTATTACCGACAATTGTATGCTAACTTGGATCAATTTTATGTTTTTGTTCACATATATAGATTGAATGTTACAAAAGTTGGTTTGGCTGGTTCTTTGAGAGGGGCATATTTTATGACTCTTGACCCTTTGAAGAGACGTATATTTCAGGTAAATAAGGTTTCAATTTTAGAGTTGAATTATAATTCAATTAATATTGATTTTGATGTTAATTATTTGATTTTAAATTATATAGTTTAACTAATCTCAATTGTGGTTTGAATTTTTCTTGTGTAGCTACCTTCAGAAACAATGAGTGCTTTAAAGAGGCTCCATTTTGATGATCCACCAGTAGTTTAGGATGAGATAGACATTTTGGCATGTAAATTTTGAATATATATCGAGATGGCATATGTCACATTTTGTAAGACTTTGTTTGAGTTGGTGTGATGCCATTTTTGTATATGGACATACAATTGATTATTGGATAATTTGATATATAGAAGTTGACAATCAAAATTTAATTTCTTCCTCATGTGCATGATTAAACTCTGAAAATTTAATCAAGTGAGCAATGGTTAAATATCAATTTACAATAGCATAAAAAAGAATGGCTATATTATGTAGTTTATATTCAAATCATTGATTACATTGCATTGCAAATATTTCAAACTCAAAGCATTACTTCACATTGCATAACTAACAATTAGATGTTGATAGATGAAAAAATTTCAATTAAAATATAGTTTTTACAAAGTCAACCTAAGCAGTTATGCAATTACTTCACATTACATAACTAATAACTAGGAGCAACTGTCAATTGCATTTGCTTGTCATGGAATTCCATGAGACCACATTTCTTTGAGGCATTTTTTCAAACAATTCACTACCTTGTCTATGCTACCACATTTTTCATACATGTGTACCAAAGCTTTTTATCAAACAGTTCATTGACTTGTTGCTATGGCTGAAAGCCTAAAACAAGTGCTTTAAAACAAGCTATGGATTGATTCAGAGTGGGAGTGGAAACCATTCAATCTGCCAAACCAATGAGTATCAATCAAAATTTCAAAACAAAATCAGATGATCAACTCAAAACTCCAAACCTTACTATGCTTTCCCTTGTAGTACTAGCAACCTGGTTTAAGGGATTCTTCAACCCAAGTTTCCAAGACACCACACAAATAAATTAATGAATAAGACACCCTTTTCAAAGTTACACAACATATGTGAAAACTACCTTTGACTCCTTTGGACCAAATTTGAGAACCAATAACATACCCTGTCCTAGGCTAGTGAATTAGCCCTCTTTTACAAAGCGAGTTCCCTTTAAACACTTGATATTCACAATAACATCCCAAAAATTCTTGAGTTGTGTCATAAAACAACAAATTCTAAGATTATTCTACACCTACAAGTCCTTTAGCAAGCTGTCCCATGAAACCCTCCATTGACCATGCAAATGCATAGGGTTTATTGAAAGTCTCACTTGCACAACTCCCCTAAGCATGCCACCAACTTAGAAACCTCTATTATGACCCAAATATGCTAAAAAGTTAAAGAGATTCCCCCACTATCATTGATTTTAAAAAACCTTAGGCTAAAAGCTCCATTTTCATGCAATTTAAGCAAAGATTTACTTAGGATAGAAACTCCAAGACTCACAAATAATTTCCCCTGCCTTAAATGGACCTAAAAACATTCAAATAATATTGTATACAACCTCTCCACCAAGCCACATGAGAGGTATAGTAAGTGGAGGGATTCAATAATTCATAATTTACTCAAAATGCAAAATTTGGGTTCACTGCCCAGCTTGAGAAAACTTGACACAAAACTCACAAAAAATGAAATGAAAGCAATCAAACAAACTTTAAAGGGGTCTCAGACCTGCTTCCCCCTCATTCCACGCGCTATGCAGCCATTTACTTGCTGTGTAGGGCCTGAACAATGGAGAAAACATGTAAAAATTATATATATATATATATGCAACCTAGAAGCATGAATTAGGATTAGAATATAACATAACATCATATAAACAACAAAATCACCATAAACTTGAATGTCATTTAAAAGATGAATAATAAATAATCATCGTTGAAACTTGAATTGTGGTAGCTTGATATACAGAGTCTATTGATGTCAGAGTTCAATTTGTATGATTTTGAAAAAAGAAGCCAACTGAGTAGAGTTATCAACATTCTCCATAAATCATAAGAATTTTTTTAGTACACTAGCCATTTTGATGTCTTCTTGCAGTCTCAAACATTATTTTGTATCATTGTTACGTTGATTTTGAGAGTGGTAGCTTAATATAGCTCCACAATACAAAATCTAGTTTACTTGTTCAGTGTAATAGTGGCATAGGAAGATTTTTCTTTGAAAGAACCAAAAGGTGATTGCACAATTGAAGTGTATAAACACATCTTTTTGTAATATCAAGGATAATTTTTTAATTTTCCATGCATTGCTAATTTAAAAGGAAAGGTTTTTTGCCTAATCTGTATGCAACCATGTTTTTGACATTGTCAAAAAGAGAAAAACTTCCCTAATGATGCAAAGGCATGGCCAAGCAGTTCTAACTCTCCACATGAGAGAAGAGAGATGTTGGAGAGTACATCAATTCAGTGAGAACATAAGTTTAATGTTTTTTAGTTTGTAGTACTCCTCTGTTTCTCTACAGATGTGTGATAAATTCTTAGTTCAATGATGCAGAACAATTTTTGAAAAAAGAAAGTTGTCACAATTCGCTTTCAATCCAATAAGAAAAAATGAAAGCTCAGCCTCTTGGAATGAAAATGCTTGTTTGAAAAAAAATTGAATAAGAATGAGGTAGTTACAGTGTTTGAAGTGATTTAGAGGTCACTTTTAGGGTGGAAGGCTTAAAACTCCATTTTAAATGCACTCAAACCCTTCGAATAGGGCTCACAAACCAACTTCTAGTAAAATGCCTCTTAAATGCATAAAAATGAATGAAATTAATTCAAAACAATTTTGTGAAGAATTTAACTCTACTGCCCACTAGTTTCCATTAAAAAGAAAGCAACAAGCTATGGTCTCATGACATTTTTACACCCAAAAATTAGTGTTGGAGTTTGGTTGGAGGCTGAAAACTACTTGTAAGGGCATAAATAAATCTTGTTCTACAACTCGTATGACCAAACCGACTGTTCCATCACATCTAGATGGTTACATTTAGCTTAGGTATGGTCCTCTTTTGCACCCAAATAGGCTGAAGCAGTTCAAGCTATGTTCAATCGACGAAATCCCTTAAAACTCTAAAGTGCAATTTTCATTCTGCAACTCGTATGACCAAAAAAATTGTTCTAACATGTCTGGATGGGTATGTTTACTCTAGGGATGTTCCTCTTTCACACCCAAATACACCGAATCACTTCAAACTACATTGGACTAACAATTTCTCTTAAGAGTCCAAAGTGTTAAAAAACAACAATCTTTGAAGGGCTATTTCTTGAAAACCGTGATGCTTACAGACTCTCTGTCTAAGGCTATGGGATCGTGTTGGGACCATCTAAAAAAATATCTCTTGGTTTTTTCTATTTCAGAGGAGTTTTCTCATGGTGATGAATTTTCAGTTGAGGGAAAAGTTGCTAGATGCAAGTAGTGTAAAATTGCAAAGTGGTGCAACTTTCATTCTACAACTCATACGACCAAACACACTATTCCAAAACATTCGGATGGGTATGTTTACACTATGGATGGTCCTATTTTGCACCCAAACACACCAAATCACTCTGAGCTACATTGGACCAACGATTTCCCTTAAGAGTCGAAAGTGCTAAAAGGTAGCAATCTTTGAAGGGCTATTTCTCAGAAACCATGATACTTATAGACTCTTTGTCTGAGGCTATGAGATTGTGTTAAGACTATCTACAATAACCTCTTAGTTTTTGCTATCTCAAAGGCATTTTTCCATGGTGATGACTTTTCAATTGAGGGAAAAGTTGTCAGATGCAAGCAGTGTAAAGTTGCAAAGTGGTACAACTTTCATTCTGCAACTCGTACGACTAAACAGAGTGTTACAACACATCCAGATGGGTATGTTTACGCTAGGGATGGTCCTCTTTTGCACCCAAATATGCTGAATCACTCTGAGCTACATTGGACCAATGATTTCCCTTAAAAGTCCAAAGTGCTAAAAGAAAGCAATCTTTGAAGGGCTATTTCTCAAAAACCGTGACTCTTACAGACTCTCTGTTTGAGGCTATAGGATCATGTTGGGACCATATACAAAAACCTCTCTTAGTTTTTCTATGTCAGAGGCATTTTTCTGTGGTGATGACTTTTTAATTGAGGGAAAAGTTGTCAGATGCAAGCAATGTAAAGTTGCAAAGAAGGTGAAACTTTCATTCTACAACTCGTATGACCAAACAGACTATTCCAACATGTCCCTATGGGTATGTTTATGCTAGGGATGGTCATTTTTTGTACCTAAATATGCCAAATCACTCTGAGCTACATTGGACCAGCAATTTCCCTTAAGAGTCCAATGTGCTAAAAAACAACAATCTTTGAAGGCCTATTTCTTGGAAACTGTGGCACTTACAAACTCTTTGCCTGAGTCTATGGGATCATGTTGGGACCCTCTACAAAAAACCTCTCATTTTTTTGCTATCTCAGAGATGTTTTCTCATGGTAATTATTTTTTAGTTGAGGGAAAAGTTGTCAGACGCAAGTAGTGTAAAGTTGCAAAGTGGTGCAAATTTCACTATTCAACTCATACGACCAAATAGACTGTTCCAACACATTCAAATGGGTACATATATGCTAAGGATGGTCTTCTTTTGCACCCAAATACACTGAATCACTTCGAGCTACATTGGATCGACAATTTCCCTTAAGAGTCTAAAGTGCTAAAATAAAACAATCTTTGAAGGGCTATTTCTCAAAAACTTTGATACTTATAGACTCTTCGTTTAAGGCTATGGGATCGTGTTAGGACCATCTACAAAAACCTCTCTTAGTTTTTTCTATCTTAAAGGCGTTTTCCTGTGGTGATGACTTTTCAGTTGAGGGAAAAGTTGTCAGATGCAAGCAGTGCAAAGTTGCAAAGTGATGCAACTTTCATTCTACAACTTCTACGACCAAAAGAACTATTCCAACACATCCAGATGGGTATGTTCACACTATGGATGGTCTTATTTTGCACCCAAATATTCTGAATCACTTCGAGCTACATTAGACCGACAATTTCCCTTAAGAGTCTAAAGTGTTAAAAGGTCATACCATCTATTGTACGGTCTGTAGCTAGATGGTATGGCAATAGTAGATGTTATTAGGATTGTATAAGGTGAATAATTGGGTTTAAAGAGATGGAAAGACCTGTAGTTGAGTTGGTGAGTTGCCATGCATGGAAAAAATGAGTGAAATTAGGTGAAATGGTGGTTCCAACATGCTAACGTCAATGAAACAAGGGGGTAGCAAGATTTAAGGTTGGATCAAGCTTGTGTAGGTCCTAATAATGTCATCTTTAATTGTAATTGTGTTGTTTAAAGCCACCTAGCTCTTGCATCAGAAAACTCTTACCCAATCAACTTGAACATCATGCACACCCAAATACCTTGTTTCCACTTTACTAGATCAAAGACTCAATTACATTGGAAATGACCTTCACAGGACCTTTTTACATTTTTTTTGGGAAAAAGTGGCAAGCCACTACAATTTATTATATATAAATAGGAGATATGGGTGGCTTCAGAATAGTGGTTTACAAATTATATGAGGAAGGAAATTTCATTTTTTTCCTTTTCCCCAAACTCAATGGGTTTGGTCAAACTCAATTGTTCGAGCGAACCTCATCATAGGTTCAACCGAACCCACAAACCCTAAATAAAAATAATCATATTTAAATGGGTTCGGTCGAACATGGGTTCAACCAAACCCCCTTAAATATGACAAAAAACAAAAACATTCTCATTTTTTACTGTCATTTTCACTTTCTTTTTACTAGTTGCTTTCCCTAGTGCGTGCGGCGAACTGAGACCATGACGGCAAGCAAACTGACTTCTTCTCTCTGGCGAACACAAACTGAACTTCGTCTCTCCAAAGTTCATCAACCCGACTTGCATATCGAGCACCAGGTATGTGAAATTCAAATTTTGTAGAGTTCAAAATTGATTTATTTGTTAAATTTTGAAACCCTAAATGCAAATTTTTTCAAATTTGTTGAATTCAAATTGCATTTGTTTGAATGTTTTTAAAGCATTTTCAACATACACTATTTTGCTTCCCCATTTTGCATACATTTTTATGTCCTATGTGTAAATGAAATATGCCTTCCCATTTCAGCAATCAAAGCTATGGATAGCCTGCTCCTAAATGGAAAGGCCAAGTGAAACATATATAATAACTTAATAGCATATGGAAACAAACAATATAAAGTTATGAAGTTCAAACAGAACCACAAATTGTATCATTTGTAACATTAAAAATATCCATCTCTACACATTTTTGGTGGTAGGTAGGTATTGCACAATAAGATAGAGGATGTAAACTGATTAAGGCTTGGATAGTATTTTAAAAGGAATTTGAGGTGTGGAAACACTTCCCATATTAACCTATTTAGTAGCATGATGATACCTACAAAATCATTATGCTTTCTCCATCTCAAGCACCCATAAATAGGAAAAATTTAAACCATAAACCAAGTGTAGTTTACCAAAACCATGAGCCAAAATAATGACCTAAAAATGGCACCAAATTTGGCACAAATTCCAACACCATATTCCTTGACTTGGTTTATAGGATGTATTTAGCAAATTCTTTACATCTTGTCAAAAAAATTCAAATCCTCCTCATAACCGACACTCCATTTTTGACATATTCAAAACCATTATTTAAGATGATCTTGATGGTTTTGATTATTCTAAACAATATTCTAGTGTAACCCCCCTTTTTTATTCTCTTATGTGTCATATAACATTTCATAAGTAATTCCCATCTTACAATTTCATACAATGCTCTTACAACTTCTTAAATATATAAAAGGGACAGCCCTAGTTCAATTAAGATTATTTAATTATTATCACCTACATCCATTCATTACATGTTATTAGTTTTTAGTTGCACACATTATTAGGAAATATGATTTTTCTAAGCAATTGGGGTATATTGCATGTTTGAGAGTGTTTTCCTTGATCTTTTATCTAGTTAAATTAATATCCTTTAAAATATTGTTTTATGGAGTTTTCATCTTAACTCTAATATGGCTAGCAAATAAAATGACAATTGAATCATTTTTTGATATAATAGCTAATGACAACCATATAAAGAGCCACATTAAAGAAGATGAAAAATAATAATCAAGACTATGATTTAGATACATATGTTGCTAAACAAGATATTTTCCTAAATTGACAATTACGTATTGATGCACCTCTCCACCCTAAATATCCTCACTCATTGGCTAGTAATTTATATAATGTATTAGGTGGCTATCCTTAGGGAATTAATATTATTCATAATATTACCACTCTAATGGATTTTAATAATGTTTTACCCTCTATGCATCCATCTACCCTTCATCCTCTTATAATGATTCCTCCTATCATACTATAGTTACCACTTCCATGGGATCCACCACCCATGTCCTACTGCCTTTCTCTCCACTAGTATTTTTCTTATCTCCCATCCTTTTATATATGTTCACACCATTGTTACTACTAGCACTATCCTATAAAGATATGTTCTTCATACCATTCTTCCTTATCCTATGAAAATCTAACCTTATAGTGTAACTTCTCCTTCCATTACCATGTCATTACCTTTCTAGACCTTCCCCTCTTTATACATTCTCCTTTTTATCCTACACTACTCCTACCACTAATATATCCATATACCTTGGATATACTATTGAAGAAATTTAACTGACTTTCAATATCGCAAAAATTAGACCCATATTTTTAAACGTAATATGTGTATATATAATTTAGCACAATCCATGCTTCCTAATTCAACTTCACTAATATCTATCGAATTAACTTAGGTTCATTACAATAAGATAATCATATAGCCATAATTAGTTGTCAAGATAATGGTAAAGTTTTCAATAGCCATATTTATCCTTCCACATGCCACCATTAGACATACACATAAGATTCATGAACATCCATACCTATGAGCATCCAAATACAAGAAATATAACTATATATCATGCACATCATCAACATACACATAAAATATCACACCCATCATCAACACAACTAATAGTTCCCATATCATATTATCTATGTTCTCATACAAATGTGCCTTCAAATACATCAAAGCACTCATGAGTAAATCCACTTTGCAGAGCATACACACAACTAAAAAGGTGCCCCTAAGGTATTTGTCTCCTATATCTATCCTTGTATCCTATCCTTCTCTATGGATATGTTCCACTCATATCTACACCCTGAGGTGATCCATGTCTCAATCCTTGTCAATTTCACTCCTCCTCTCTAGCTATATCCTTTCTCAATGAGCTAGATCTATCACTACTACTCCCCAAAACACCTACATTTAAATATTAAAAAAAAATTTAATAAATCATACAACATTGATTAAAACTAACTAAATAGTGAAAACATTTAATATTATAACACCTTATGAATTATATTGAATGTCCCCACCTTTAAATTTATAGCCATTGATGTCAATCACTTATTCAACTATAGCTTTGTTCTCCAAAACACCTACATTTATATAAAAGTGAATTTTTAAGAAAAATAATATTTCGATCAAACTTTTTGTTTACATGAATCTTTGAAATTTATTTAGTAAAGGTCTCATTTTGTACATCTTTAGAAATTGTAAAAAAAATTGGAATTTTTTGGTTAATGTCTTATTGGAAAACCATTCATTGAAATTTTTGAAGCCCACAACCGAATGGTTTGTGATGACCTCTTGCCTTCAAGAATTTCTATTATGCTCATAAATTTCAAACCATTTTGGGGTTCTTAAATGTTTTTAAATTTTAACAAACTCATTACAAAAAGATGGATTTTGAATTTCTTTTTCTTCTTCACAAAGGTTCTCTCTTCTTATGTAATTTGGAGACACATTGAGTTTCATTGGTTCATGTGAGCTATCAATTTAATCATTGTTATCAACAAGTCGATTATTGAGTGCAATTTCAATGTCATAGGGTTCATATCCACATTAGTCAAGAAATTGTTGATGTATTTCTTCTTCTTCTTCTTCTATGATGCTACTCTTATCAATAGGTGTTCCATCAAATTTTACAATATTTTCACATTCATGTTCAACATTTTTATTTTCAATATTATTGTCACTTTCATTTTTTAAACATTTCATTATATTGAACATTAAAATATCCAATTTAAATGTCATTTAAGGGTAAATAAGGACCTTCATCTTCTTTCAATAATTAACATTAGAAATTAATACTTGGTTCATATTGTATACCCACCTCCCAATGGTCTTGGAAAGGATGCATTTAGATGGAGAAGGATTTCAGAAGGCTTATGGTACTTGTGGACCCCTCAAAGGCATGATATATAACACATGAACTCTATTTATGAAATTTGGTCTTTTGTTGTTGGCTTCTAGTATGAATGTTATCTATAATTGGTGGAATTCTTAGTTGAGACTCAATATTCCATTGTTGGTTTCTAGTGTGATTATACAATATGCTCGCCAAACTGTATTAATTTCTAATGTTAATTATTCAAAGAATGTTTTGTTTCATAAGAAGAGACCTATGTTCACATATTCGAAGGCATGTTATTATCCACATAGCATGACACTTCTTTGTGCATCTTTACCAAGTTCTAAATAGATACAGATCTGCCATTTCTATGGAGGAGATTGATGATTTTGTACTGATGTATTCAACCAATGTGCTTTTGTAACATGTTGTAATTAGACAATTGGTCATTTGTACTAGGACCTCATTGGTCTTTTTGATATATTGTAAATTTTTTTACTTAGACTGCAACTAGGGGTTTTCTTGCTGGTTCTTTCCCACCAGTATGTCTGCCTGAATCAGCTATATGTTGAATATTATATATAAATAAAATTATAAGTGGTCTCCCACTTTTGCTTAAAAAAAATGTTCTTGTAAATACCCACATATTTTTCCTTGACACAATTGCTATTTCTTAAAAGATTTCTTATGATTTTTCATAATGTTGACCAGTCAATACTTTACTGTAAATATTCTATAGTCATGTGCTCTTAAATGTCATAAGAATATGTCATAATTGTAAGTTTTAGAAAAAAAATATGATATGGTATGGTGGAAAAAAACAAGATAAAAGTTGGTTTAGTTCTCATAAAATCTCTAAAAAATAATTGAATTCCTACATCCTAACTAGAAATACCATGAGGGGTTTAGATCCTGTTTTAGACAAAAAATATTCTTATACTCATCACTAGTTCACTTGGACCAACTAAAGAGATGGTGAACTAAGGGAAAATTAGTTGTATTGATATATTAAAACTTTGTTATTTCTCTTTCCATTGTCCCCTCTCCACAAAACACCCTTATTTAAGTAGATTCTATTAAATCTATCTCACATATCACCTCCCAATTCTTTATACTTTTCAAACTTCTTATTCCTCATACCTAATAATCTATCCTTCAAGCTCAACACTTCCCACCTCAATCAAATTGATCACCTTGCTTGCCTAATATCCCTTTGGTTGATGTTCCTAGACCTCATAAAAATGGTAAGTTGATACAATTGTGGAATGATGCGATTAAATCTATTGCACTACCTTACTATGATCTTACAATAAGAATATGGCTAGAAAGAGATCTAGAATGGAAAAAAAATATGGATCCAAATAGAAAAAAAAAAACTTGTTTTGGCTTTACCACTTACTAATAACTTTTCTACAATGAGTGGTTGCTTTCATTGAAATAAAACTTAGAAGATTTGAACTTAATTGTGGTAGAGGATCTCAATTAAGAGATAGGCTACATTGGATGAAAGGATATAAGGGATACAAATTATTTTTTAGTTATCTAGAACATATTTACATTCTCGAGAGTGGATAATATCTATCGTTGATAAAGAAAGGTAGTTCCATGAAAACTCTAATGATATTAAATCCATTTTCCTCCAACATTACAAATAATTTTTAATTGATCTAGTTGAAGGAAATCCACGTCAAGATATAGTGAAAAATTATGGGCATAACAATTATATATTTTTTAACATATATAATATATATGGTTGGATTAGTGAGATATTTATAACAAGTATGCAATGAATTCAAAATTTATTAGATTTGATTCTTAATAAATTAGTTTTAATGATTCAATTTATAGCTTTATGCAATCTATAAGTTTAAATAGTTTGATGGTATCTAAACTTTATATATATAAAAATATGATAAATGTCTGATTATTTTTCTTTCCAATCTATAATTTTTTGATGTTCTTGGCTATATAATTGAAGTTCATTTATGTTAACAACTATTAGATTAAATATTTTTATCCCCAATTATTTTCAAATAATTTTATACTAATCTTTGTATTCTTATTCTTTCTTTCATCGCTTCATTTAAAATTTGAACCATTTAAGGATGCTATGTTATAGATTATAGTTGTCTTCCAATTCTTTTTAAATTGTTAATGGTATGAAAATATTATTGATGAGTAGATGAATTATTACAAGTTCTATTTTAGATTTGTATTCCCTTCATCTAGATATATTATTTACCAAAGTCTCATTACTCTTTTAGATGTACTGTATATATATATATAAAACATGGAAAATGTAGATCATGTTCCACCTATGCCAGATTCTTTGTTTACAAATACTAGTAATGAGATTAAAAAATTGAGAGATTCATTAGCACAGGGTGCAAACCCGAGGATATATAGTGAACCATGCATGTTAATATTGCATAGTCTGGAAAAACTAAAAGATGAACTTGAGAGGACTAGTGCATATTCCCCAAATAGAGTGACTGCTATTCTTTCCCGCATGTGAGAAGAAGTACATGGTGACGTTCCCCTTAAAAAAATACAAGATAGTGTCACCAAAGAAATGATAAAAGCCACTTGTTTTCCATTTTATCAAAATGTGTGTAAGGTTAGGGGATACCAGGTCACTATATGTGTCGATCATGCTATGGCCTCATTGATCTACCCATGATTTCTCACACCACATGGTCTATACCCAAACAATGACCAGATTCCATTGTATTTTGTTCAGCAATTGTATGATGAGGTCCATTTGGGCCTCAAAGTTAACTACCTGGACATTCCACCATATGCTAGTCAAGGGCATGGTAGGATTGCTGATAGGCCCACCTATTGTCAAGTAGATAGATCACCCCCAGTGTTTAGGGTATTGGTTGGTGACAAGTTCCCTGCTCTCACCCCAACTCTAGCCCCCATAGCAGATGAGGTTGTCATTGCTTCCCAAAAGGAAGCAATTGACACTGTAGGTGACATTGTGGCTGCCACCACTAGGATATCTGATGATCATGTAGGTCAGTATTTGATGTCCAAACATTCCCGATCCACACCATTTTCAACACAGTGGACCATGGATCCTTTTACAGTGGCTGACATCCCTACTCCTACACAGCTTGATGCACTTACAGGAGATATGTCACACATGACTCTGCATTGTTGGGGTGAGGACCTATTGGAGGCATATTCCCACATTGCATCAGACAATGGGATCGGTATAGAGCATCTTAGAGAGCATTTGAGATGCAAACATTGTTTAGTTCTAGGATCCCATCACTCTCAGCCGAACACTAGTGCGCATTAGGATCCACCTACAATTCATACGACAGCTGCACAAACTATGGGTTTTACTGATATGTTGATTAGTTCTGGTTCATCATCACCGATGCCATCTCACCTTCACAGTCCTCTACATTCATCATTTATGGCACGACATGGGATAAACCAGATAGATGCAAATGTTGATTCTTCGCTTGATCATTTGGTGGATATGGTGGAGGCTACTATTTCAGAGGACTTAGGTCATTTGATATCAGATGAATGTGTATGTATGTGTGCATGTGTATGTTTCAATTCTTTTTTCATTATTTTTTAATTTTTTTAACTAGATATTCATGTAAGTTGATATATATGTGTATATATATTATTACAGGTGGACATACTTCATATCACTCCTAGCCTTAGTCCAGATCGTGTGCATGATCGATGTGACTCTATGGATGAATCTACTGTCAGTGGACATGTGAGTTTTACATTTTTATATAATCACACTTGTATATGCACATGCAATATATTTATGTATGCATAGATCTAGATTGATATTTAAAAATACAAGCTCATTTAAAAATAACTTTCATAAAATTTATTTAATATAAATTATATGTATTGATCACATCTTGTACACAATTTTATTTTAGGGCTCAGCACATCCATCAGAGCAGCCCGACTGTTCTCATTCAGATGGCCATTCGTCTAGGAGTAGACATTCATATTAGGCCATGCACTCTAGATTTATGATCTTTACCACATGTATTTGATTATATGATGATCTTTAATAGTATTTGATATTTGATGATCTCTAACTTATATTTTCTTATATGATATACATACATTTGCTTATTTGTTGATCTTTAGTATTCGACATTTGATGATCTTCAATTTACATTTTTCTTTTATGATATGTACATATATTTTCTTATATGATATATACATACATTTGCCTCTTTGTTTATAATGTGTTATGTTTATATGTATTGAATCCCTTTACATGTATGTACATGTGTTTGCTTATGGTTTAAACATGTTTACACATAATATATGTATGCATTTGCTTTAAATATTCAATATACATACATGCTTTCTTATTTTATGATCTCTTACAACTTTCATTTCCTTATATTCAATATACATTTGATCTCTAGTAGAATTTTAGGGAAATCAATGCCACTTTATAATTAAGTTCATTCATATTGATCACAATAAATATTTTTTTTTAAATTACTTAAGCAACATGAACCATTGAGTTGAGAACAAGATATAATATTTTTGACAAGTAACTTGAAATTCAATTCAAATATAATTTTAAGAAAATTCAATTCAAATTATATCGAGCTATTATATGTTTTTGACAAGTAATTTGAAATTCAATTCAAATATAATTAAGAAAATTTAATTCAAATTATATCGAGCTATTATATGTTTTTGACAAGTAACTTGAAATTCAATTCAAATATAATTAAGAAAATTTAATTCAAATTATACCTCTATTATACATTTTCGACAACTAACTTGAAATTCAATTCAAATTATACCTCTAATATACATTTTTGACACTTTAACAAAATTCTAAAATTATTAGATATATGTTGTGCATACCTATGAATTAAAAATGTTCAACAAACTCCACAATGAAATAACTTGTTTGTTTACTACTTGATTCATTTAAACTAGGAGCTAGTTATTTCATATACACTTGAATAATTTTGATTCACTTGGAGCACAAATTTTGGAGAAGTTTTTGCACATTTATCAAGGAGGCAAATTTTGGAGCTCGACAACTTTTCATTTTTATCAATCAAGGAAAATTTTGGAGGATAATTTAACTAAGTTGGTAGAGGAATTTTTTAGAGTCATCTTTAAGTTGAAGAAGAAAATGGGACAACAAAGAAAAAGAAAAAATGTGTCTGAACGAAAATTGTCAAAAGAAGAACAAAAGAGGAGTGACCAAAACTTGGAAAATTATCATAGAAAGAAACAAGGTACATGCTTGTTTCTTCTCTCTCTCACTCTCAAGTGTTTGTTTAGGACTTTTACTTTGAATGTTTCTAACCATCATTTCACTTGAATGACTACAAATAAATGTCCTCAAGTCATCTTGGTCATGCAAGTTGCAATGTTTATATGATCCTTGACTCCAATTCCTTAAGCCAATTCTTTTTGTTTCAATATTTGTGTTTTGTGTCTTTGGGCTTTTATTTTCATCACTTCAATGTTCTCAAATAATTTTTATGTTTTATGCTCTAGGGATTCCTCAAGCTGGAGTTGAGCCAAATCTAGATATTGGATCAAACAAATCCGTTGAAGAACACATGGACCTTGAAGTTAGGGAGGAGACTCAAGTTCAAAAAATGCTTGTTGGAGAGGGGTCAAGATCACTTCCTTCTATTGGTATGGATGAGCATATAAAACTAGCACAAACTTCTCTCACTTATAGCTCATCATGTTTTATCAGTTTGTTTGCTTGCATACATAAACTTCACTTATATTTAACATCATCTCTCACTTTTTTTTGCAAAATATTTTGTGACACATGTGTAGGAAGGTCTCAACAAGTAGGAATTTTTCATGCTCAAGTCATGCCAAATCTAGACATTGGATCAAATGAATCTGCCCAAGAATCCATGGTCCTTGAAGATAGGCAGGAGGCACAAGTTCAAATAATGCATGTTGGAGAGGGGCCGGGATCACTTCCTCCTACTGGTATGGATGAGCATATAAAACTAGCTGAGAAGGTGGGGAAACAAATTCATAGAAATTTAGATCATTTACTTGAAATGGATATGGAGAAACTAAAATATTATGCCAACCAGCCTTATAATAAGAGAAAGAGGTCAATGACTAAATCTGTAAATGGAATGATCAATCATCATTTCAATCATCTTGATACACTTGAAAAACCCAATTGTTATCATGTTTACTTCTTTGTGATGAGCTCAAAGAGTCATTACAATTGTTGGGTGTTCATTCAACATCAAATAAGAAGAAACACATGGGATTACAAAAGGATATTGTTCAAAATGTTAAAAAGGGTTTAGATTCCATTGGGAAAGGATCTCGATTAGTGGATAAGGCCACTACAAGAAGGGTTATGTTGACATCTATTGTACATCAAGATATAGCAAGAAAAATAAAAATGTCTGCACTTTCAACTGAAATTGGTTATAGTAGAACCACATTGATAAAATATGAGAAAAAGAGAAAGTTTTTGGATGAGAGTTTAGAAGGTAATTGGGCAATTATGTGTAGAGCTCCCCGTTCTGATAGGATTGAAGATGTTGTTAGGAACTTGGTCTCAGGTTTTTAGCATGATCAAACTCGTCCATCATCAAATACTAGAGATGTTATGAGACATAGGATTGGACCTAGTATTTATGAAAATCATATCAAACATTGGCTTGACATAACAAAATTTGAGATGTATATGAAATTTTGTAATGCATATCCTCATATAAATATTGGGAAAACAATGTTTCAAAAGTTAAAGCCATATTATGTGAAGAAAAACAGGTTTTTTGAAACTTTTTTTTGTTGTTATCATATTGAATTTGATCTCTACTATCAGGTGTTTCGAAATATGAGAGAAGAAAGATGTGGGTTTCAAAATGTACCTCCTAAATAGGTAAGTTTGTTCATAAAGTCTATATTATGTGATCATGAAAATGGACCTCAAATAAACTGCATAAAAGGAATTTGTGAGACATGTGAAAATTTGGCTAAATTTCCTTCAAGAATTGAGGACACTGACCTAACAAAGACAGTAAATTGCAAGAGGTAAGTACTATTTTTAGAGAGTTTATTTGTTTCAATTTCTCATAGATCAAGTTATTTGGATTCTCTTTGATGTAATGTTTCATTGATCAAGTGTGGTTTATTAGTTATTCACATATTTTACAGACACAGGTACAAGTATATAAAGTTGCAAACAAATTTTGGGAAAGAATCCACAAGGTTGAACTATGTAGAAGAGGAGATTTCCATTGGAAAATTTATGGAAGATTTTTGAAAATTGATACGACCATACATACATCATTCCTTTTTTTCTAAGTGGCAAGCAAAACAATTCCAAACATTGAAAGATACTTTCCCACATGGAACAGTTCTATCAGTAGTTGACTTTACAGAAAATTACTCCTTTCTACATCAAAAGGAGATTCAATTAGAGTATTACTTTTCAAAGCAGATCACTATTATGGTTCATGTATGTTATCGACATGCACAATCAGAATTGGATGGTGTTGAGAGTATAGATGAAGAACGAGCCATTAAGAAAGAATATCACTTTTATATTAGTGATGATAAAGAGCATGACACACTTTTTTTCCAACATTGCTTTACAATATTTTTTGAGAATTTGAGAAGTAGGGATGTAAAATTTGAAAATCATTTTGTATGGTCAAATGGATGTGTGGCACAATTCAAATCTTCATGGCCATTCTATGCACTTTGCAGATATCATAAAATCTAAAAAATACAACATGTTTGGAGTTTTTCTGAGAGTAAGCATGGAAAGGGTGAGCATGATGGAGTAGGAGCTTGCATCAAACGAGCTTTAAGAAAGCATCAAATGAGTTATCCAAAAGATCATCTAGACAATGCACATGATGTTGTTGAATGGTGCAAGAAACACTTTGCATCAAATGTGGTCGACACATCTTCAAGAACAAACCGACACATTCCACATAGAGTGTTTTGGGAATGTCGGTGTATAAGAATTACATTAAAATCAAAATTTGAATTTATTTAAATTTAAAAATATATATATACATATTTGTTCACATAATTTTTTTTTTGTACATATGTATCTAGTTGTGGATAGAATATCGATGCATGGATGCAAGAGGGTAGAAAAAATAAGATCTTTGCATTGTGTTAGGAGTTCAGATAGTCGCCATGGATGAATATTAGACACAAGGGCTTACTCTTGTTTCTACAATGAGTGCATTGAGGGAAACTCTGATTATGCATGTAACAATTAAGAACTTGGATATGTTGGTAAATGTGATACAGTGCCACTAGTTGTTTTAGAAACATATGATGAAGACGAGGAAGAAATATTTGAAGACATTCCTTTGATTTCAATTGATTATGACCATATTTCAGGATTGGTTAGAAAAGGTACATGTGTAATTTTTCAATAATTTAAATATTATACATATCTAGTTAATGATCTTTAGAGACATTTCTAATTTTTTTAGAATTTTTTTGTGTAAATTTGGTGTATAGGAGATGTTTTTTCAGTCATAGCAGAGCTTGGAAACATCGAAGGTGTTAGCTGTTATTTATTGCATT
>VDFB02174381.1:0-34889 GCA_007258455.2 Sequoia sempervirens
GGATCTTACTACATGTAGATCCTTAAGCTGTTCTATTACCTAAACCCTAAAACTCCTAAAGTCTAAGCCCTAAACCCTAAAGCCATCATTTTTTTTTCTTTAAAAGGCTCTTAATGGAAATTTGGTTGCCTTGAGAAACTTCACCAAATTTTATTCACTTAAGCCATGTCATTTTCTCCTAGGACCTCGCTAGACGTAGATCCCCTTAAGCCATCCTGTCACCCTAAATCGTAATTCAATTTCTTAAGGGGTCCCAATATGACATTTCTTAAGGGGATCAAAGAAGTTCTTAAAATTTGGTGATCAAAGTTTCCCAAGGCAACCAAATTTAACAATAATAAGATCCTACAAGATTATATAATGCTCAATGGTTAATTGTATTTTCATTCAAGTAACATGTGCCTTGAACATATAAATGAGGCTTACATATAATTTATCATTTGTATTCAATTATTTAAGGCCATTTTATATTGAATGGTTTAAAAGTTATTTCCTAAACTATATCATGTAAAATTACAAATCTAATGTAGGTTCACTCATATCTTAAAGATCACATGGATCCATTCAATAATATTCGCAATCCACCTCCACGCCATCCATCTCCAACACCTTCACCTCCACCTCCACCCACTCCACCTTGTAACCCCCCACCTCCACCACCTAAAATCAATAAACATGCTCATTTGCAAGCACAAATCAATGCTTCTGCTAGAACCATCCAAGATCAAATCAACATTATTCAAAATGAAGAATGTGTCGCACCTCCTGTGAGGATGTTTGCATCTAGGATGCAAACCCTTGTTGATGCTGTCAGGGCTATGGATGGGATCATAGATGAGCATTGACAATGGCTAGAGGAGAGGAGAACTCCTGATTTTGAAAAGGAAAACACAAAGAAATGAAGATCTATGCAGTAGAGAGCCACAATAGTTTATAAATTAAAACAATGATCTTAAATAGTTATGAATTTATAAATTTGGTGAATGATGGATATTTTGTGTGATGAATTTATAAATTTGGTTCCAAATGGATATTTTTAGTGACATGAATTTATGATTTTGGTTCTAGATGGATATTTTTAGTGACATGGATTTATGAATTTGGTGGAATTTATGAACTTGTAATGAATAGTATATAATAGTATATATTTTATGACTAACTACTAGATCATGATTTCTCCTGCTGAAAAAGTGTAATATATATATGTGTGTGTGTGTGTGTGTGTGTGTGTGTGTGTGTGTGTGTGTGTGTTAGACATAAAATGAGATTTTGTGAATGTTTCAAGTTTATTGTTTAGTATGTATGTGCATGTATTAAAAATTTGCATATATAGTTCTTAAATTTTGAAATTTGTATGTATGTACATAGTTTAGTTTAATGATTTGTACACATGAAAATTATGCATCATACTTTTTATTTTAAATGTACATGTACATACATTTAATTTTGAATTTTGTATGGACATGCTCTTGAGTTGAACAATCAATGTATATATATGTGCATTTCAATTAAATATATTATTTTAATATATATGTTGATCATCCTATTTCAATTAAATATATGATCTTAATATATGTATGCACATGGACTATTTTGTATGATTTAATGTAGGTGCACATTTATATCGAGCATATCATGGATGATTTTAACATTGATGATATCATCAATCCACCACCTTAGCCACATCCACATCCACCCCCCCTCCACCTCCACCTCCCCCTCCTTCCCTCCACCTCCACCTCCACCTAATATGCACATACAACACCTATTGCATCTAACAAGGCTTGCTTGAAATACTGAATAAATGATCAAGTTGCATCCTTACAAATCAAATCAATGCTATCACGAGGAGTCAAGCATTGATTCCTCCACGTGTGAGACGTTTTGCATCTTTGATGCAAAACATTATTGATACCATCAGGATGATTGATTCTAATCTTGATAGGCATCGACGAGACAAAGAACAAATAAGGAAATTTTATTATGATGGTCTCTCTTACAAACAAATATTATACCTTAAAATAATGAAAGCCCATCTAGGCCCCTACTTTCTTGACCCCGTTACTCAACAACCCATTCCACCCAACAAATCTAGAATATCCATGAGGTGGTGCATACATCCGCAGATGATTGCACATTTTTGGGATCGATGGTATATGGTTTTTGATAGTCCCCCACATGCTAATTGGGAGTTCCCATTGTATTTTTTGAGAAAACTGTATGTAGAGTTTGTTTTGGGGCAAAAGCCCAATTATTTTGATTTTAGATCATTTCAGGGTGTTGGTGGCGGCATGCCACAATAGAGGTTAGGGGCAAGGGTTGATCCTCAATGCCCCATGCATGCGCAACCCCTTGTTGTTGCTCCTAGTCCTCCCATTCCTGCACCTGTACATCATCGAGCTATAGTCTCAACATTAGGTTCCCTTAGTACACTCGCAGGAGACCTTGATCAACACGCTTCTGCAATAGCGAGTAGGGAGCATAGAGACGATGATAATGATGGAGGATTTTTTTATGGAGCTGATCCGAGTACCACTCCAGGAGTGTTGAGGCCCGTCCCCCATATATGTACTAGTTGTCATCAAGTATACTATGGACCTGATTAGGCCACGCCTAGTTCAGGTGGACTGGGAGATTTTGGTGGTTCATCTGGTTGCATCAGTTCTTTGTAGAGTTCCTCATAGCAGAGCATCACCCTGAGGACACTACGACACAGGTATAAATATGCATCTAGATGTACGTTCATTTTATAAGAATTTTGATGGTTGTATATATCAAAGAAAAGTTTACAATACATTTTAACAATCAAATTGTTTGGTGTACAGATGACACTAACAATGTAAGGGCAATCATATGTTCCACAAGTACATACATCGACACTGGTGATACTCAACAACCCTTATGGGGTATTTTGATTCCAATTTTAAAATTATATATGAAATCATAAATTATTTAACACGAACAATTTATAATTGAATCACATATTTGTTTGAAATATTTATGTTGGTTTAGGTGAGTCGATGGCATCCCTTCGATTCCTCCTGAGGGATTGTCAAGCACTCCTCCACTATCGAGTGTCATAGATCAGGGGCAGGTACATTCATATTCTAAATTTGTTTAAAGTTTACATTAGTATAGTTATAATTTTATGAGTTTTGAATTCACTAGATATATGAAATGCATGCATGTACACTTGTAAATATTATAAGCATTAAATGTCTATGTACATGTATGTCTAGGTTGATACCACAATAAGAATGGGCATTGGGCAAACATTTGATGTTGCAGTTACTTGTGAGGCCACTGATTTCCAAGTTGTTTACAAAACTTTCTAAAAAAATGTGAAAACTTGAATATATATGTATATATATATATATATCTATATCTATATCTATATATATATATATATATATATATATATATATATATATATTAACCTAATTCAATTGTGCATGCTTTAATTTTGATCTTGTAGGACTTTGTTAGTGCAACTTTCAGCCCTGACCCAGACATAGTTACACCACCAGGAGGACATGTAGAGCAGGTTCCAGATCAAATGGTAATTTAATTTTTTTATTATATTTAAAGTCAATTATTATATTTAAAGTCAATTATAAATTTTAAATTGAATATATACATAATATGAGATTTTTACATATTCTTTTTCTTTTATAGCATGAGACATATCTTATAGTTGAGGCATGTACAAATAGGTCTAGAGAAGAGCCTAATTAAACCTCGAGTCTGGTACAATTAAAATATGATAAACTATAAATTAAATTGAATTAAAAAATAATAATTGTAGAGTTGTACATCTAATTTCAAATTTCTTTGTCTTGTTTATGTAGATTGATTTAGAGAATTTAGAAGTTGCTTCAGGTGCACCAGAGCATCCAGACGTAGATGTGATGGTAATTTAATTTTATGATGGATTATAAATTAATTTTTTGTTAAATCATTTTATTGTCTTACATCGTTCATCTTTCTCTTATCTGAGTGTTTGGTCATCCACATAGTTTGTATGGTGTGAAGGAGTCTCTTGATTATAGAGACAGTACATGACCTAGAAGCGTGATTTTATGTGTTATATTTGTTTATTTCATGGACTATATTTCTTGTTTCTCATGTACTCTGTTGGACTTTATTTCATGTTCTTAATATATTGGTTTCATGCACCTAATATGTTACATATAAATTATGGACTTTATTATTGTTTGAAATTTTAATTTACACATGTAAATTTATGCATTTTATGTTCATAGTCAAGACATTAATATAGGACATTAATGTGAAATTTAGTGATTTCATACATGATATACATGATATGTACATTCAATAAATAGCGATAATTACTCAATGAACTTATTCAATTCCATGACGTCAATAATCAGTCAATAAATCATATTTACAAACAAAAGCAATCTATTTATATACCATAAAGTATAAAATTTTAAGAAATAAACAATACCATAGAAGATTATAGAATAAAAGCATTAATAAATACTATAAACAATAGTTCATCTAACACTAATTTATAAGTTGTCAAAAAAAATAATGATGTCTTAAGGGGGTGTCTAAAGGGGTCATAATAGAACATCTTAAGGGGATGTCTTGGGGGGTTATAATATGTCTTAAGGGGATGTCTTAAAGGGTCTTAAGGGGATGTTTAAAGGGGTCATAATAGAACATGTTAATTAAGGGGATGTCTAAAAGGGTCATAATAGAATGTCTTAAGGGGATGTATTAAGGGGTCATAATACACCTAAATGGGATGTCTTAAGGGGTCTTAAGGGGGTGTATTAAGGGGATGTATTAAGGGGTCATAATACATCTTAAGGATATAATTGATTTAACAATAATGCATGCATGATATTTAGTGATTATACACGTAAACATAAAGTTTCAAAGTAGGAAAACATGTAGATTTAAGAAACAAAATATATAGAATATTGATTTGATACATAGAAGTATAGAGTATGTTTAATTTTGTAAGTATGTATGTACATATATGTCATCTCAAAACAATGTTTACAAAATTTTGATATGCCATCTCAGAACATCTCAAACTTCATTGACTAGAATGTAGTAGGTCTTTACACCACTGATATCAAAGGTACAATAAATATCAATGAAATCATCAAAACATACATATTTTAATTTATATAAAACTATCTATATTAATGCAGAACTCAAGTACCTACATTTAAAAGTATTCCACACATGTTTGTAGGTTGAATCTAGGCATCCTCTCCTTTTTGTTTTGAAGTCACGAGATCAATGCAATGATGGCTTTAGGATGCAAAAATGAAAATAAATCAATTTTAACTATTAATGTCAAGCAATATCAATGTAATCAAAACATGTATTTAAATATAATTTAACTAATAATTACCTATTTTTACCAAGTATTCCATGTTGTCTAGGTTGAATCTGCATGGACTAGATCCTTTTTGTGATTATGCCTTGAGGATATATAAAAGGACAATTTAAATCAATTTAAACTAATAACACACTTGACCAATGTCGAAACATGTATTTAATGTATTTAAAAAGACAAAATAAAACTAAAACTATATTTACCTGTATTTACTTAATCCATTGTACCATCTGCATCCTCTCTCTTTTGCAATGCATCTATGATTTCCTCATATACTTCCATAGAAATTATTAATACTTAATTTTTTGAAGGTCTTCCATAATCTTGCTCTAGAAGTTTTATATTTATTTGCCACCACCAAATGTGAATAATGCATAATCTTTTATGTGTTTCATAATAGTCTTTGAATGGAGCTAGACCATTCTCTTTCTTTAAGTATTTTCATAGACAAGAAGTGCCAGCAACAACCCACCAATCCTATTGGAAAACATGTTAAAAAACCATCATCAAATAAGTTCTCAAATTTTTCTTAGGGGATCAAAGACTTTTTCTAAAAAATTGCTTAAGGGGATCTAAAACTTGTTATAAAAATTTGCTTAAGGGGGTGTCAAGGATCCTTTATTACTGTTGGATAATGAAAGCCATCATCATCTTCTCGAGGTGTTAACAACTTATGTTTAGTTTCCACACAATGAGCCAACCAATATTATGTTTGCTCTTCATTCCCCTCAGGTGCAATAACTGCATACACATGTCCTACCAACAAAATTCGATTTAATAACTTGTGCATATCCATATAACTAATTTAGTATTAAAAAATAACTTAATAAAGCAAAATAAAATGAAATAAATTAAATTAAAATTACCTTCTTGTACAAGGTCTGAAACACGGTCATAATCTTCAAATGCAAACAATTGATCATTTTCTTCAATAGTTCTTTCATATTGATTATGTGCTTCTACAGGTGTCAACGATCTTTGCTGCCACTGTTCAACCCATTCTATATTTTCACAAGCTTCCCAATTTCCTGAGATACAAAAATGGCAAAAACATGCAAGCTCCCTTGTCCAAATAGTCCATGTGCTTGCTGTCGCACTCCTAAATGAATTCCATTTAGTAGATACACTAATTGTCTCACAATCAACTCTAGATACAATGTTCTCTTCTTCCACCAACCACAGAATTGATGGTAGAGTAATCCTTTCGAACAGTGGAGATAATATTCTATTACGCAATCCACAATCTCATGTGCATTTTTAAATTTTATTGAATCTTAAATTTTAATTGTTTCTCTTAAGAATTCTTTTGACACTGCGCACCAACTCCATCATATTCTCCTTTACCATGCCCAGCTTCAAAAAAACTCCATATTTGCTGGACATTAAGTTCCTTGTGAACCCTACTTAACCAATAGAACATTCTAGCATTTTTGAACTGCCCCGTACAATTATCTGACCATATGAGGTGTTCTTTCATATGGATTCCTCTTTCTTTTAAATTTCTATAAAATATGCTAAAACAATATTGAACAAACTCTGATGAATGTAACCGATTGTCACTCAAATAAAAATGATACTCCCTCAAAAATTTTCTATCATCCTCAGTGCTATCATCTGCATGTCTATAAACAATATGGACAAACATAGCTACTTGCCTTGAATTATAATATTGAGATTGAATTTCCTCTTGTGGGCTGAGAGTATAATTCTCTGCAAAATCAACCACTGAAAGTATAGTACCAATTGGAAATGTGTTTCTACATGCGCAAAATTGGCCATCAAGCCATCAAGCATGTTCAAAGTGCATGACATATTTTGGTACAATTTTATTCTTAAATTCACTCATGAATGCATGCACACTAACTTTTTCTGTAACTAAATCACAATGCTTTCCTATTTTTCCATCTTTTAAAGAATAATGAATATTCCTAAATCTTTTGACATCTACTATTGTTGTCAAATCATGATCCAACACTTTCATGCAAAAAATTCTTAAAAATGGAAATATTTCTGATTAATGCATTGTCTAGAAATACAAGAACTTAAATAAAATAATTTATCATTAGATTTTTCACAAAAAAAACTTGAAATAAACTCTCTTATTACTTCAGGTGGCATATCAATACCACAATCATGTCTAATCATGTTAGTATGCAAGGTACAACGTATATATCGAAAAACATCATAAAAATAACGAAATTGAACATGTATTTTACAACAACAACATATTCATTGCTTATTAATTTTTACATACCAGGTTTTACATTTTTCAAAAGACCTTTGACTTATTTTAATATTACTGTGTAACATCAATCACTAAGCAAATTTTTTTATAAAATTCACTTTGTGTTGTATCTAATAGGTGTTTTAGGTAACATCATTGTCACAAGAAACCCCAAAGGACAACAAAGTACACAACATTTTTTTTTTAAACATAAAGTAAAAGCACTATGTTAACTATTGCAACTAACATGATTACAAGTACAAACTAATCTCCTAAGTCCCTTGGGGTACACGAAGAGACATTACGTATCTACCCATCAACAAACTTAACTAATCTAACATTATGTTCTTCATAAAATCATTTATAACGATAAGCATTTAAGCAAGAGTGAACCATAAAAATGCTATACAAGATTTCCTAAGTCATTCAACTTAGAAATAAATAGAACACATTTGCTCCAATAAAATACAACATCAAGTTTAATTACATCCATGAATAAAGTTTGAATTACAAAGTGTGATAATACAATTCATCATTGTACAAACTAAATCACAAATAACAATTATCCAAGTTACAAGATACATTATCCCAACACATGGGAGAATCACATTACAATTTACAAGATATGACAAAGTACAATATATACATCTGAAGGAACATAAATTTGGAACAATCTGACACCACAATCTCAGCACTGAAGGAACAACTGCCAAATGGGAAACCCAACGGGATGTGAAGCACGTTCCACTCAACCACCCCCATGCTAGGAGTACTTAAGAAAGGATTCCCGACCAAGGACGTCTAAGGTAACACTTAAGACTCAACTCCAAATAAAGAAAGAGAAATCACACATATAAGAACATAACAAAAAAAGTCTACTAACAAAACATGACAACAAATGACACCAAGTCATAATAATAAACCACTTCTAGAGGATTCCAATTAAATCAACTAAGGGGGAAAACTAGAGGAGAGTGTCATCTCATGGCCTTCATGGATTATCCTGACATCCTATCACAAGGTACCACCTCCATCTATGGTTATCCTGACTGCCTATCTCAAGGCGCCACCCCATAGGGTGACTCATGAAGAATTTTGCATTCCTCGTAGAGACGAGATCATGATTATGCCAACCATGGCCTTCTCGGCCACCTTTAGTCTTTGGAAGCCCTAACAGGTGAGCAAGGAATCTTTAATTATCTTTTAGTGCTTAACTACCCATCCCCTAATTAATTAGTTAGGTTTTCACTTTTTACACTAACTCTAATGTGGGTTATCCTGACAGCCCCTTTGTGCGCCGGTGCCCACATAGAGCCACTCTCCCTAAAACCCCAACATACAAAAAAATAGAAAGGGATTGTACTCACAAGTTCTCTATACATAGAGTAAACATTCATGAGGAAAAACCATCTCGCAATAAGCATAAGACTCAATTACTCAAACTAAATGATACAACTCAAGGTATACTCAACATCACAAATGCAAACAAAATGGAATCAACATCCAATATAAAAGCCTCATAACTTTATACACCAATTCCCAAACCTCTGGAAGTTTTAACCATAACCCTGTCTCCTATATTAGGTTGACTAACATAAAGGACCCACATGTTGACAACCCAACTTAAGTAATTAAAATAAAAACAACTCAAGAAATTAAATTAACTAATTATCCCATAACAATAAATAGATTAATAATGCAAATACACAAATCAGATTAAAATTATCACCCTACAAAACCAAATTACCAATTTTCTCAATTTGTTACACTAATTGAAAACATACCAATGAATCTGATAAATCATTTACTTCTAATATTTTAATAAAATAAATATACATTCGTTATGAATAACTTCACAATATTATTCCATAATTTATCATGTATATATATACATATATTTTAACAATTTACATTATTTTTACAATATAATTAATCTAAATAAATAATTAAATATACATATTTATAAACATACATATATATATATATTTATTTATTTAATATTTATATATTCATATATATAAATAAATCTATATATGTATACACACACACACACATATATATAAATATATATTTACATATATATATATTATTAACCTAAAATTGTAATTTTGAATTTTAAAATAAATTAAATTTAAAATAAAACCATATCTCCTTATTTCGTTGCATAACCTCCATAGGTTGTGCGTAGCCTGGGAGGCTGCATCCTCCTTGTGGGGAGGCTACAGCCCCACCAGGGTTGCGCCCAACAGCCTATGGCTGCTATGTGTAGCCATGGTGGCTACGCCCAGCCCCATGTTCATGGGGAGATGGCTCTGCATTACTCCCCTCCTAGATATATTTTTTTAAATTTCTTTTATATTTTTTTTAATTTAGGTTTTTAACCTCATGAAATTGGGTATGAATGGAATAAATAAATAAAATATCAATTATATGAGGATAAAATATTTATGAACTGCAAATAATGATACTAATATATATATATTATATATACATATATATTCAAATTTCCATGAGACAGATAAGATTCTTGGTAATGAAGATTTAACAAGTATGTGAATTTCTGAATAAATTATTTCCTTTTCAAACCTACGAGTAGAATACTATTGAGAAAACAAAAACCACTAATTTTAACTATCATAATATTGAGAAACTTGCGAGCTTTTCAATTTCCTGAGTTTTTTCAATTTCCCTTGCACAAAGCTTTTCTAAATTCATGAGTTAAAAACAAAGGAGTTTAAATTAAAAATCTCTGGAGGTATCAAGAATTTTATTTAACTAGATTCTCTAAGTTTGGCTATGTAATTTCCTACAGAGGCAACACAAAATTTTAACGGCAGCAGCCAGAAACAATATTCTCTATAGAAAAGAAACTTCTAAATTCTACAAAGGTACAGAGAAGCCTTTTACAAAACAAACAATCTTTTTAAAATAGGAAAGAATTCAAAGCCATGTAAAAACAATAAGGAACCTATTTCCTATAGGCTGTAGAAGAAAATTTGAGCCAAGCTTTGCCACGGAGCCTCCAACTATGAAGCTCTTTCCAAAAAATTCATCTCTAGCCAAAATTAAATTCCCAAATACTCTCCTGTAGCTTTTTCCAAATCCTTACACAAACATACACCAGAAAACCCAAAAAGACTCACACACAGAGCTTTCCCCACTATTGCCAAAATTTTCCCATGAAGAAACTTTTATTACCGCATGCCTCTTTTCTTTCCGGGAATAATTTCCCCAACAAAACTCATTAATTTCCTCACTACTTCCCGTACAAATCCAATAAAAGAAAATTTAATAATTTTTAAAAATCAATTTTATTCATTTATTTATATTTTATTTTATTTTATTGTATTTTTCTTTTATTAACATTATAGCTTAATAAACTATTTAATTAACTCAAAAATGCAAAAGCAATAAAACATTTTAAAATATCAACAAAGTAAAATTTATTTTATTTAAACTATTCCTTTAATAGAGAATATAACTCAATTAACTAAACTACAATTAACTTAAAACTCCATCAATTAAATATATAATTGATCACACATACCCAACATTAATTAAATCACACTTAATTAAAAATTAATTAAATCCCAAACTAAAATGTTAATCAACACGAACACATTTACAAACAAGGACAAATAGAAACAAAGACAACAATGGACTCACAAAAGATGAACTTGGGACGGGAACACTTTCCTAACCACTCCTTTTTTCAACATCAATCCCGTTGAGTTTATTTTGATGCTCGCCCTGTCCTGCCGAAGTAGGTGGAATCGAGACTCTGTACTTGCAATCCCTGCATACAAACAAGGTCATGTACATGTCTATATATATATAATTAAAGCATTACATTGTGAGAAGGAATTGCAGCGTAGCAGTGCACTCGTAAACGAGTGATGCTACACTGTCCTCTCACCAAAACTATACTAACAATTATAATATCAGTGATGAAATAACATTTCTAACTAATTGATCATATCGTTAACTAAATTACGAAATCACTGCATCAAACCATATTATTGAATCAAATTAAACATCACACACCAATGTAATCTTAATGTCATAAATTGAAGTAACATAATTCCTCAATCAATCTAACTATGCATCCACACACCAAGACAGTGAACTAATCACCTTCACAAACTAGTATCACACTAACACATAAGAGTAACAATAGTAGCAAGAGTATCAACCACATGGGGGTATTACATTTTGGGTGAGGATTGCGAACTTTGGACCCCACCCTTAATTTTAAAACATCTCTAGCATCAGATGAAACCCTAGTATTATCATGCCAATATTTTTTGATCAATTTAATTTCAACATTCAATTTTATATCAGGCCTTGGTAGTCATCCCAAAACTCCAACATTGATTGATAGGATCATTTTCTATACTTTCTCTTTTTTTTGCTGCTCTTAGTAATGTTTTAGGATGTATTTTTAAAGCTTCACTAATATTGCTTACCATTATTTTATTCAAAGTTTCTTTATTAACTATAGCAGTTGTTATAGCTCTTCTTACTGCATTTTTATCTTTAGATCAACTATTTTTTCCAATAGATTGAATGGCACTAGCAACAATAGACATGTAACATGTTTTAATGATTGATCTTTTCTTTTTGGTTTAACAAAAAAGCCTAACCTTTTCATTATTTTCTTCATTTTTTTCATTCTCATCAATTGCATAATTAGTTGACATTGAAATGCAATTTTTTTATGATAAAAGAATTTGTTGTATATTCTATTAGCATGTGTTCTTATTTTCCTCTGAGAAATTTGACCAAGAAGATTATCGAAAACACCACTTCCCATTTTAAAAAAAGTATTTTCATTAAATTCAACATCACATTCTAGATTTTGATCTTCATTTTGATCTTCATTTCATTTTCATCAACAAAATGGTTTCATTTTCATTTTCATTTTCATCTTCATTTTCATCCACAAAACAATTTTCATTTTCATTTTCATTTTCATCAAAAATATAGGTTTTGTTTTCATTTTCAAGAAAATGATCATTTTGATTTTCATTTGCAACAATAGATTTTTCTTTTTTGTTTTCAACAAATTCTATAAAAGATTTCATCTCTCTGAATATAATCAATGGCAACATCATTAAGTCTAGCATCTTATAAAACTTCTACATACAAATTTACCATTTCACTAACATGTGGACTTGAAGACGTAGCTGGATTTGTTCATATTGAAACATTCTCCATAGCATTCAAAGAGGGATATGAAGACATAGTAGGACTTTTTTGTATAATCATATTCTTCTCCAAATTGACTCCTTGCAAATTAGCTACATCTACAACCATTGTATCCTCAATGTTTACATCTTCAATAGTTGTTGAATTGGTTGCTCCACCATCATTCATTGAACAAAAATAACACAATTCCACTTCAAAATGGTGTAGATGATGCCCGTTTGATAAAATCAACTAAAATCAATTTCACCACTGTAAATACAATAGCTTATGAAAAATAATTTACTTTTTACTGCTCGGCCATTGTTTATGTGGTTGCAAAACTTTATGAGTAATATTTTACGGTGTATTTAAATAAAATAAGCGGGATCCCATTTATAAAGCGGATCCCACTTACTGAAAATGGGATCCAGCTTATAAAACTAGGATCCGTTTATAAGCGGATCGGATTAATTAGGCATTGAATGTTGGAGCTATTGTCACGGGAAAGCGGTTTGAATATTATTGAATAGGAACATGATCCCTATTATAAGGCAGGATCATTAATGAATAAATATAGGATCCAGATTATAAAACGAATAAATGGGATCACGATTTATAAGGCGGGATCCCATTTATGAATAAATAGGATCTGTTTTATAGTTGGGATCACATTTTTAAAAATTTGAATTTTTTTTGCTTTCTGGTTGGGTTTTCCTAGGTTTTTGGTTATGGAAAAGCATTGGAAGTCTGAACCTAGGCCTTCAACCTAGTTTGACCTGCAAGTTGAAGGTCCTAACAATGTCAAAGAAAAATACCGACTTTGGACATATGGCTGACGACCTTTTTTGCAGAATTTTCTGACGAAATTAAAACCCATTTTAGATGAAACAATGAAGATTCTAAATATGTAATTTTTTTTGCAATTGGATTATTTTTTCTATTTTTCAATTAATTTCTAAAATTGGTCATAAACTTTTAAATATCGGGGAGTTTTACTATTTTAATAACTTTTGATCAACATAACATTTTGACAAGCAGTTGCATTAGAACAAACTTTAGACAATTTTTTCAATTTAATAAAAGAAATAATAAAAATGATAAATTTAGATCATCTTATGCATGTGTTACCACGACTTGATTTTAAAAGCAATCACGCCTAATAAAAATTTAACAAAATAATTCAATAAAAATTATAAAAAAAATCCAAGAACAAACTTCAGTGAGTCATAAAACTTTTAAAGGATTTAGAAAAAATCACAGATAATTTAAGTCAAATCTGGGATGTTAACACACGTGCATGGTATGGTAAAAAAAATGACTTTTTAAACAGTGATTTTTTAGAAATTCCTATTAAAACTCAATTTGTACAATCTGGGTATTGAAATAAATTACATATTTGGAAACTAGACTCTGAGTACTACATTTTATGATTAGTGACTTTTTTGAAGATTCCATCTCTAAGTGCTTCAAATTTTAAGGTCAAATGTGTCAAATTCTGAAAATCAGGAAAACACTTCCACTTTTTGGCCAAAAGTGGACTCAACTTCTTACACGTCTATACAGACTCGTTTTTTTGGTCAATCACATTTATATTTCTTACTAATAAAAAATAAGTAAAAACCATATTCTAAATTTTAATACAAAAATAACAAAAAAATCACCTACTAGATATAAATGTCCCATCTACGCCTACACATACCAAAACAAACATTCTATATATCAAACTTTAACTATCATTAATTAATAAATATTTAATATTATTTTCTCAATGAACCAATTCCCCACCTCTCTTTTTTAATAAATTGTATTAAAAGCTAGCCCATGTGATTTCTTACTTTACCTAAATTACACTTTTTATATTATAACATTTGATTTCTTCCTATCAAATTATTAGTTTATGAAATTATATTATTGTATTCATTCAATACAATAAATATAAATAAAATTGTTAATGTTGCATAAGATTGCTTTGTTTATACTTTGATTAATAACTACAAAATTTATTTATCTTTAAAGTTACATAATCTTTAACATGGTTTTCACTTAAGGACCAAAAAAAACACATTTAAGGGAATTTTTCTTTTTAAATTGTTTCTTTTAAAACTTATTTTTGATAAGATTTGCATTTTTTTTTTTAATTAAGAATATTATTCATCTTTATATATAATTATAGTTTTTTTCATGTCAAAATATTTGTTCTTCTCACATTTTTAATGTTTTTATTATATAGACATTAGTATGTTGTGCTTGTATTTTTTAGATAGGATTATACATATTTGTGTCACATAAATTCAAACTTATATTCTTTCACCTAAATTTATATATTTCATAAACCCTAAATATTAATTCACATTTCACTATCAAATTTTTTCTAAACATTAAGTAGTTAAACAAAAATGAAAAAACCTGTCTCACCTAGCACCTTTAGTAGACACAAGTACCAATGTTAGGCATTTAGTATGAGATTTATCTATAAGAAAACTTTCACACAATTAATGATTGAATAATTTAATGTGATTGATATTATAATATGGATGCAAATGCATTGACAAGGATACTCAAGAGTGAACTACAAGTGGGGATACAACAGCAAGAGATATGAATGTATTACCAATGTGAGATAAAGAGGATGTAGTCAAGAGTGTAAAGTACATCTCTACCAAACAAGGAAAATACAAGTTGTATGATGTAAGTGAAATATACCTAAGTAGATACCCTCTTAATTATGTTTATTTTAGGTGTACACTAATGTAATAAAATGAATGAACTAAATGAAAAAATATAAATATGCACCAACATCTAGACCCTTCTTTTAGTTATCTTAGGCTTCCTTCACTATTTCACTCACCACCTACCTCCATTGCAATAGCGATAGCGATATAGACCAACACTTTTTGTTACAATCATAAAACCTATTTTATATTATTTTTATTCATTCAACCTAGATATTTGACTCAGGCATGGCCTAAATGTACCTTAGGCACAATTTTTTTCTACTTTAAGGATTTTATAGGTATTAGAACATGAACAAAAGATGTTGATAAGCACAATGAAATGACAAAAAGGTATATAGGATGCAACTACATTGGTACATAATTTTGACAAGTTGTATTGGACACCATTGTACTAGAAAGAGCACTAATGCATAGAAAATAACACAAAAAAATCATTTAATCTCTAATAAAACTATAACAAGACACAATATTTTTTCTTGATATATAAACTAGGCACAAGGGGGACCAACCCTAGAAACATTGAAGAAACATGGGATTATAGCCAAGAAAAAAAGAAAAATATATAAATGTGAGCTAGAAAATAGGTTTTTTTTAGCATTCAAGATTGGCATCCATGTCCATCACCCCGACACCACCATCCAATGTCTCACCACCTTCTTTTCTACCTTGAGTTGTTAGGAGGGCCAAGATCACCACTCTAGTAGTTGAGTTGCAAACTCTAGATACTTCCTTAAGGAGGGCAATGCTACCATCAACCTCTCTCATCCTCACTTCTTTGTTCTTCCTAATGCTCCACAATACATATAGTATCCATAAGCCATTAAAATATTGAGTTAGCAGGGGCCAGACTCCACTCGAGGGCCTCAAACCTAGGCCCGACACCACCATTCCCAAATAGAACTACATCACTTCCCTCCACCTTGCAACTACCATTTGATGCATCATGAAGTGCACCACTTCAATCTCCTCCCTTGCGTGGAGGAGCCACACCATAAACATGGAGGATACATCTGAGTTTACTATGAAATGTTATGTTGATAGCAAAAACCTCGCACCCAGAATTCCCTTCACCACCCCCAACACTTCCTCCTGGACATTAAAATCTTCTTGATACATGTATTTGATACTACTCCTTTGAAGGCCATTTTTTGCTCCTTCACTCCCATGAAAATGGTCATATCCATTGTCTCCTACATTCAACTATAGAAAATCTTGGAGTTGACTTGATGTCTTAAATCATCATCCACCATCATCCACACCAAGAATAAATGTTTGTTTTGACAACATATTTAAGCCTTCCTCCATCCACATCATTTTAGTGGCCACCACTCATGTGGGCTCAATTATATTGAGCATTGGCATAGCGTCATGCTCATCTACCATATTAATTGCTTCCTTCAACAAGTGATCTAATTTTGTGTATCCCTCATGATAGACATGAGTAATTTTGAAATCATCCACATCATCTAACTCCTTCAAGATTTGATTCAGTCACCTATCAATTTCCAATTAGGGGTCTCTCTTCTTATTATTATTTTGACACTTATCATGGAATCACCTTCCAAATGGAGCTTTCTTATCCCTAACTATTTACACAGTTGAATTCCCAACCAATCTGTTTGAAATTTAACTTCATTGTTTGTCCCATCTACCAAATGCATTTCCCACTCTATTAGTTTCTTACCAGTGTGGTCTCTTATAATACAACCTACTCTAAATGGACTTGGATTACCCTGCGATGCACCATCAAAGTTCACTTTGACCAAGCCTTCATCCACTGGGTGCCACTTCACATCTACCCTTGGGTTTGTGCGAAGACGAGACATGTACAATCTTAATTTCAATATAACAATCCAAAATTATTCTATGTTCTAACAAACCATCCAATAAGAAAATCAAGCATACCTATCACCCCCTTTCTTTTTATTTTCAAACTCCATTTCCTATGTCAATAAAATCTCAAAACTTTTATATTTATTAATAAAACAAAATCTAAATATATTAAATATCTTATTTACTATTAAATAAATAAAATTATTAAATAAACTTATAGATGTAAAAATAACTTATTAAATGATTTCATTTTAGTTATGTAATGCTCCACCACGAAACCCTAGAGGACAACACACTAACACCTAAGATGAAACATTTTTTTAAGGTGCATTAAATGCACTATTGCAAATGAATCATTAACACAAATCAAACATAAGTCATCTAAGGTCCATGACAATGCTACTTAATTCCCATTAGCTAAACTAGCAAGAACTAAAAGTCATTACAATAAGTAAGTCCATCTACAACCGGAAAGTACATTTAACCATCACATTTACCATTGCAAGAAAGAGTTTACAATTGGATTAAAATAATACATCATTACATCAGGGTGATCCCACAATAGTGGTTTACAATCTTTGGCTAAACTAGACACTAAAATTATTGTTTTTAACTAAATCTTCACATTTAGGCACCTATAGTAGCTAAACCGTGAGGAATTTGAAGATGATGCAAACTAGAGTCTTGTAACATTTTGTCTGTAGATTCTAAAAAAAAAAATTCAAAATTTTTGGAAACAGATTATACTTCTTTTTCCATCTCCCACGAAAACTGGCATTTTTCAAAAAACAACATTTAAAAAAAGTGACGCAAACTATATAACACATAAATTTTTTTCCATGAAGGATAAAATTCTAATTCTTTCATATTTAGATTTGTAACTCTAATATCTAGTGCTTCCACTTGGTTAGATAGTTTTTTATTGAATATTTATTTCCTTAATCAAGTTTCAAAGTCAAACCAATTACAATTCGGACATAACACAACCATATAACTAGTAAATTTTTTGTATATATGTAATTCATTTTTTTGGTTGGATCAAGGACTTCAATATCTGGTGCACTCATATTTCTCAAATTTTTTTGATAATCTACTATTTTTCCACATGTGCAGAACAAAGACCTTCATTTTCAATGAAAAACCTATGTTTAATAAAACTAAAAAAAAAATACATAATAAAACCAAAACATATTAAAATTATATTCATTAGATAGCTCATTGAGGACTACTTGATTCCAGTTGGATTTTGATGATTCCTCCAATTTCATCCTCAACGAGCTTCAAAGTGCCAAAATTTAGGTGTTTTTTGTGTCTCAGGGGGGATGAGCGATTAGGGGGGTTCATACGAACCCCTAGGGGTTCAAGAAAACCCATTCAAAGGGGTTTGCTCAACTAGAAAACATACCTTCTAGTCATACTAGACAGTTGAACTTGCCATTCTAGGCCTTCCCACTCATCCCAAGCCTAAACAAGCACTTGAGCCATAAGTGAGACGTTATCTTGATTAATGTGAACTACCCAACCCCCTAATTAATTTTAGATTATCACTTGATTAAACTCTCAGTGAGTTACCCTGGACCTTCCACTTTGTGTGCCAAACCCCCATTGAGAGCCACTCCCCTACTAACAAAGTTAGGCGACCCAATAAAAAAAAAGAAGGGAAAATCCAACGTGCACAATCATGAAATCTTATTACAATACAACAAGGCGAGGCATAACCCTTCCCACACACAAGTTCCAGCCACATGGATAAATATTTTACGCAAGGCTGATGACCATCACATACTCATTAATCACAAAATATTCATCTCAAATTATTACTAATAAATTCCATCAAGAGAAATAATTCACCCCTAGCCTTTGGAAGACTCCTAGTATACAAAGAATTTAGACATTGAACAAAACTCATTGATAATCTCATCACAAAATCAACAAATCACTTCACACAATTAACTCAAATCCATAGTAGAAGCAAGCGATTACATAATGAATTTACAAATCATCCATCTCAAATTCCTAAATAATTGCTATAGATAACATAGGATACAAAATCAATTTTACATTGAAGTCAATCCAAGTTTTCTAAATATTCATTTTAAACAAAGAATAATTTATTTTCATTAAGACTAATCTTTCATTTATTCTAAACACAATTATTTCAATTTTATACAACCCTTCTAATTAACATAATTAATTTAACCTCTCTTTTGTACTTTTATTCCATTCACTTACCCTTAAATCTCTTAACAATTAAAAGTCGCTACACTAATTTTAATGCCTAAATTTATAAATAAGCATCCATATATATATATATATATATATATATATATATATATATATATATATATATATATATATATATATATCTTGTGTGTGTGTGTATTTATATGTATGTATATATGTATATATATGTATATATGTGTATATATATCTACATATGTATATATCTACATATATGTGTGTGTGTGTATATATATATATATATATATATATATATATATATATATATTCATTTATAAGTATTTATATAAAATTAGAATGTTGTTTTATCTATATTATTAAACTATAATACATCACACATATCTTTACATATATAAGCATACAAACACACACACACACACATATATAACTAAACAATATCAATATAAAGTTATTCCACTCAATATAAATAAACAAGCATACACCACAAGAGGGAATACAAAGTAATTCAAATGAGCTCAATGCAAATCATAAGGCAATTGCTATCTCTTCGCATCTAATACACAAAATGCATGATTTCATAACAAATTTGTCAAAATGTAAAGCTTTAAATACAACAAATTACTAATAGACTTATATTCATCAAATTTAAGATAAAACTTTGGGTATGTGTAGGATCATGATGGGCCAAAAAGTGGTGATATGATGGGTATGTGTAGGGTATGTGGTTGACGACATTTTTTTTACCCAAAATTGATGAAATGAAAAATGTTTTTAAAGGAGATTCTCAGCTTTCCACCAATATAAATTATGCTTTACTTTGAATTTAATAAGTAATTATTATTCATTTTCTATTTGAATTACAACTAAAATTCTGATTGATAGGCTAATTGAAAAACATCTATAGCTTTCAAACAATATCACATTCTATGTTTCCCATACTATAAGATTTTAAAAAAAAAAACTGAATTTCGTGAAGTTTTGACCAAGTTAAGGTGGTCAAACATATGAGTTTTTATATTTTTTAAAAGTTGTAATAAAAAATCATAATTAATTATTTACATGAAAAAAAATTACAAAAAAATATGCATCACATTGGGACATGAGTCTTCTACTTATATCTAAAATATTATAAAAAAATATTATCATTTTATTGTGGTTAGGGTGGTCAAACAGACACCTACTTCTTATTTTTTCCCTAAAATTTAAGTACTAGTACATTGAAATTTCTAATTCTCACCAAATAGATTTTAAAAAGAAAACTAGTAGTTTAGAAAATAAATTCAATTTGCTACAGATTCTATTCTTACATATTTTTAAAATAATACAGATAGCTTATTCAAATTTTTACGTCAAGTTGCCTAATTCTGATTTTCCTGAATTTTTCACCACTTAAAGGCCTAATTTTTCCATGATGATCCTACACATACCCTTTTATCTTCATCAAATTTAAGATAAAGAGTTTATCTATTTTGGAGACATCAAATAGCTTGATGATTCTTTCCAAAGAGTTCAATCTAGTGCATGAGAAGGTGCTGTGAAGAAGACATGGTGCAACTAGAGCATAAACCCAATAGTAAATTTTGGAAGAGGGAACAATGCCAAAATTCAAGCTTAAAGAAATTAATCAAAGAAAAACACTTTGCAAGGATAAAATTGATGCAAGAAAGGATTGCTCAATACTGAATTCCCAACTAGAGTTTAAACGGTAGACTATCTAAAGTTATATGCCAACATGTTAAATACAATGAGTTACAATACAAAGCTAAGGCATGCCACAAGGCAATAGAAGCATGCAAGAGGTGGACACCATTCAAGTATAGACCTTAGTATACAAAATAAAGCAAGAAGAAAGTCAATACCATTTAACATAAGAATAAGTGCATATGTATAAACCTCATGCAGTGAGGAGGCAGTAATTTCTAGGCAAATATAATTTGTAATCGTCACGAGTTTGTAGTTAGATACATAAATTGAAGGCCACTATTATACTAATCTTTAGTTACTAATAATTTATTTGCATTGTATAGTAATTTCCATCTCAAATGCATCATAGAGATCTAAAGTTCATTGGGGACGCATCGCCCCAATCATGAAGATAACACTAGTAGCAACGGTACAAACCAAAGAACCAATGATTTAAAGGAAACAATACTACAACATCACTCACATATACCCAACAATATATAGGAAATAATACTACATCACTCATATATACCCAATGATATACTAAGAATTAAACCCAACCCAAAATCGAACTCAAAAATGCATGTGAAGATTAGGAATCCAACAAATCCATGGCTGAGAGGAGAAATAAAATGAAGGTATCATACATCTGCATTGGCTAAGAAAGGAAAGATAGCTAGAAGCAGGGCATCAACTTACAAGGCACCAATTCTCTGAGGCAAGGATAAAATTGGGACTGAAGAAAAGTGAATGCAAGCACATAGGGTACCTATCTATTGTCCAAGGTAGGAAAAATGAGAAGAAATCACAAAACACCTTGTGGTGAACGAGTATGTGTAGGATCATCATAGAGAAAATAGGCCCTTAAGTGGCAAAAAATTTTGAAAAATCAGAGTTAGGCAACTTGACGTAAAAATTTGAATAAGTTATCTATATTATTTTAAAAATATGCAAAAATAGAATTTGTAGAAAATTTAATGTAGTTTCTAAAATACTAGGCTTATTTTAAAAATAAAATCTATTTGGTGAAATTTGAAATTTCAATGCGAGTAATTAAATTTTAGGGAAGAAATAAGTATTTTAGATGTTATAAGATTTTATAAAAAATAACCATTTTTTATAAGATTTTATATATAAGTAGAGGACTCTGTTTAGATGTGATGCATAATTATTTGTAATTTTTTTCCAAGTAAATAATTAATTATGAATTTTTATTACAACTTTTAAAAAAATATAAAACATGTCCTGACCACCTTTAATGATGGTCAAAACTTCATGAAATTCAATTTTTTTCTTTTTAATCTTATAGTATGTGAAGTATAGAATGTGACACATATTTTAGATTCAAAAAATGTGATACCGTGGTAAAAGCACAAAAGTCGGTCACACTTTATAAAGGAATCGCCAATGTCGATCCAATTTTAAACTTGAATCACTAAAAAAGTGGCATATATGTTTTGAATTTTGAAATGATGTAAACTAGTAAAATATGTATTTTTAGTATATTTTATGTTTGTGTTTTTTAAAAATATTTAAAAAAATTATTTAAAACTAGATTTTTAATAAATTAAAACTATAATTTAGCTAGTCATAAAATGTCAAAAATGAAGCTGTATTGACGCCAAACTTTTTATAGTAAATTTTACTTTTTTCATTCAAATTTTTTGTGTGTATTTATAACTTGAAATTTTAGTGCATGGATATATTTTTTTCCAATTTTGATAAATATATTTTTTAAATAAATATTAAAATGTGCGTGAATAAAAAAAAACTGTTTTCATCGGACGTCAACTTTTTTGTTCAATATTTATCTAAAATGGAAAAAAAATTATACCATCTTAAAATAGATTCTTTTATCTAGTGCATCATATTTTTTTCAAATTTTTTTATTAAGTTTTAGTATTTTTCCTTGGCATAGTAATCAACCTAATATTTTGTGCTGATAACCTACTTTTAGTAAAAATAAAATATAAAATATAAAAAATAATTAAACTATTAAAATAAATATATTTTTGAAAACTACACTTATGGATCTCCAAAAGGGTATTTTTTATATTTTTTAAAAAATGTTATTTGCATTAGCATGAGTTATTGAAACCTCAAATTTTTCAAATAATTTTATTTTTTTGGTAAATTGGACTTAAAGTGGTGCTCCATATATTTTTAGCCAACAATTTTCAATGAAAAAGTTGTGGAAGCATCTAACTTAGCTAGAATGAATCTTACTAGATCATATGTTTGACCAAAATTGAATTTTTAGTTAGAAATACTTAAATTCAAATTGTATTTATTAAGTCGGTCAGGTGGCAGACACACAACTTTTGTGCTTTTACCCACCATTTGAAATCTATAAATGTTTTTCAATCACTTATCAATCAGACTTTTAGTTGTAATTCAAAATAGAAAATGAATGGCCAATTATTTATTAAATTCAAAGAAAGCATAATTTATATTGGTGGAAAGTTGAGAATCTCTTTTAAAACCCCTTTTCATTTCATCAAATTTGGGTAAAAAAAAGGTCGCCAACCACATACCCTACACATATCCATCATATTGCCACTTTTTGGCCCATCATAATCCTGCACATACTCGAACTCAAATTCCCATTCTAAAATGAATTCTAGGAATGCATTCGAATTAAAATATCCACCTAATATTCAACAACACACTAATGGAGGCTAAGACATCGAATTTTCAATTTAAAGGAGTAAAGGTATTTAAAAGAAGCTATCACTTGGAAAACCAAAAGAAGACTTGTAGCCAACAAAATCGAATGATATAAACTTGGGGAAATTGGTTATAATTCCAAAATGCTAAGAAATCACACCTTATCAATCCATGGTGCACTTATAGAGGAGGCACTTATTCTATTGTTTTCTTTAAAATAGATTTATTTGGTATAACATAATGGTTGCCTTCATTAACAATTAACTACAACCTAAGAGTATATACTTTTAAGTATTGACTGCCAGATATCAAGAACATAGGCCATAATGAATGCATGGCACCAAGATTGGTAAAAATCAGGCATAAGAGTAGTTAAGGCACAAGAGATAGATTTAATACCACTACCAATAAGAAAATCGAATTCACCCAATAGATGATTTCTAAGAGAAAAAAGAATAAACTATCCAATTTACCACATAGCTTTCTTTTCAATAGCAGAAATAAAAATTAGAGAAGAAGGGGACTTAATTTTGGTTGTTGACTGAGCTAAGGTTTTTGTTGTTTCGTTCTCCTAAATCCAAATTTCAGCTTTGAGCTTCCTCAACAATTTCACAAATATCCAATACTAGAACCCCTAATCTAGTAGAAAACTCCTAGAAACAGAGAAACCTCCAAGCTCCAAGAGCAAGGATTCAAAGCTTCTTTTCAAGAACCGGGACATTCACGAGAGATCCCAAGAACAAGAATTATTTTCTTAAAACAAAAATAATCAAAAAGCCCCTCTCTCTTGGCAATTAACCAATTTAATTACTTCACCACTATCCCTATAACTGCCTGCAATCAAATTCAATTAATTTATTTAATTTTCTTCCCACTACCAACAACTACCACAGTTTATTATTTTATAATTCAACCTTACTTTCATATTTGCGCAAGGTAAATTAGCTATCACAATATTTAATTTAATAATTTAATCTTTCAATTATTTGCACACCAAAATCAAATTTCAAAATATTTAATTTATTAATTATAATCTTACGTTTTAATTCCTTTTACATAAATGCCATAATTTAATATATTTATTTAATTTTTCTTTATGAAGCCATTAATTTTAATTTTAAAACATTAACAATATTTAATTTATTAAAACTAAAAATATATTAAAACCTTTATTTAAAATTATCAAATACTTGTTTTATCCACCATAATCCTTTATCTTAAAATAATAATACTCAAACACTAATCAACCAATTAATTCAAACAAACATAAATCCAAACAGTACATAGCCCGAAGAAAAACGAACAACAAAACACAACGACAATATAGATGAACCATATCACAAATGAGCAGCATGGTCAACGTGAAATGTGGAGGGGCACTACATCATCCCCCCTTAAGATCCAACTTACATTTGGAAGTCACAAGGTTAGAATAAAATATATGAAAATAAAAGTACATCAATTATCAAGTGAACCAAATGTCAAGTAAATACCTAATCAAATACAAAGAAAACTTCAAATGACATGAACTAAATTCAGAATTGATAGGGTGTTGACCTAGATACTCATCCTCTTCAAGGATGACGGCTAATATAGGGGGATCTTTAATGTTATCTTTGAATCAACATATTCCATTGGGTTTGAGGCATGCTCAGACCTACTAATTTATATAGGGTCGATGTTTGGTACCTGCAACCTACAACAAAATAACATAGTCAAACACGTACATTGTCATTAAGTCAAACACACCATGAGGGAAAAGTCACAACATCACAAGGCACTCACAAGTGAGTGATGCAACATTGTTTCCCCTTCACCAAGATACATTCAAAGACAACACTCCAAAAACAAACCAACTCATAAACTATTTGCTACATGATAGATTAATTACATGCTGATCATATCAATGCTTCTAATGTCATGTAATACATTTTGCTACATCAAAATGTCACATTTTCACAAAACACTGCATAATTATACATTCAAGGCACACATCTTTCATTAAATATTCATTATTTTCATGCAAAACATTCTACTTCATTCATTATTTAACACCAAATTCGACACAGAATCATAATTTTACACCTTTTCAGAAGCAAAAAACATAATTTATCACCTCATAAGCACACAATTCCTAATTCAACACACATTCTTCACATACACACACAAATTCACATCACCGAAAATACATCACAAGGCTACACAAAGGTCCATAATGCATCCTAGGTAGGAAGAATATCGGTGCATTGTGCACTACACCAAGGGTCTTATCCTTTCCACTAGTTTTCTACATCATTTGACCAACACCACCAAAGGACAAGTCCTAGTTTACTAAGCGACGATGACAGAAAGATGAAGACATAAACTCAAGAGTACAAATACCTAGGTCGACATAATGGGCTCATATGTATCCAGAGTGCCTAGTGTATGAACCTAGGCTCTGATACCATGTGTAACGCCCTGCCATGACACCCTAGAGGACAACACACTAGCACCTAAAATGAAACAATTTTTTTTTAAGGTGCATTAAACACACTATTGTAAATGAATCATTAACACAAAACTGACATAAGTCCTCTAAGGTCCACGACAATGCTACTTAATTCCCATTAGCTAAACTAGCAAGAACTGAAATTCATTACAATAAGTAAATCCTTCTACAACCAGAAAGTACATTTAACCATCAAATTTACCATTACAAGAAAGAGTTTACAATTGGATTACAATAATACATCATTACATCAATATTATCTTGAATGAGAGAGGAGAGTACATCATAAGTAAATACATGATACAATAAAATTATCATACAATACAAGTACATGAATTGATAATCCACATGAATTGGTACAAGTGAAAAATTCTTCAAATCTAGGAACAATCACCACAAACACGAACAAAGTCATGGAGCCCAATGGAGTGCGAAGCACATTCCACCTAATCATGTAGAATCCTAAGGTCCACCCCCATGCTAGGAGATAGTATTTAGGTCCCACCACAAACAACCAAGAGACAAAATACAACACATAGGCCAACATGATTCCAATAAACAAGTATAGTATAACCCATGACAATAACACCACTTCAAGAGGCACACAAACATCCAAGGGAGATAAGAAGCAAGGTAATACTAGGTTGTCATAGAAGGAGTGCCATCACATAGGTTGTTATGGAAACCCTAGAGTAATATCTCTCCTAGGCTACCTAACCCCCATCTTGGTTACCCTCGGCTAATTCTTACCACCCTGTCGACTCCCCCATACATGCTATGTGGGATCAACATACATTCTAGTCAGACCAAACAGTTGACCTTTCCATTACAGGCCTTCCCACTCATCTCAAGCCTCAATAAGCACTTGAACCATGACTGAGGCATTATCTTGATTAATATGAACTACGCAACCCCCTAATTCATTTTAGATTATCACTTGATCAAACTCTCAATGAGTTGCCCTAGACCTGCCACTTTGTGCATTGGACCCCCATTGAGAGCCACTCTCCTACTAATAATTAGAGACCCAATAAAAAGGGTAAAACAACTCGCACAATCACAAAATCTCATTACAATACAACAAGGCGAGGCATAACCCTTCCTGCACACAAGTTCTAGCCACATGGATGAATATATTGTGCAAGGATGATGACCATCACATAATCATTAATCACAAAACATTCATCCCAAAGGATTACCAATAAATTCCATCAAGAGAAACAATTCACCCCTAGCCTCTGGAAGACTCCTAGTACACAAAGAATTTAGACATTGAACAAAACTCATGGATAATCTCATCACAAAATCAACACATCACTTCACACAATTAACTCAAATCCATAGTAGAAGCAAGGGATTACACAATGAATTTACAAAGCATCCATCTCAAATTCCTAACTAATTGCTATAGATATCATATAATACAAAATAAGTTTCACATTGAAGTCATTCCAAGTTTTCTAAATATTCATTTTAAACAAAGAATAATTTATTTCCATTAAGACTAATCTTTCATTTATTCTAAACACAATTATTTCAATTTTATATACCCCTTCTAATTAACATAATTAATTTAATCTGTCTTTTGTACTTTTATTCCATTCATTTACCCTTAAATCTCTTAACATTTAAAAGGCAACACTAATTTTAATGCCTAAATTTATATGGCATGTGCAAGATCATCATGGAAAAATAGACCCTTATGGGCAAAAACTCCAAAAAAAGTTAGAGTTAGGCAACTTGGTGTAAAATTTGAATAAGTTATCTATATTATTTCAAAAATATGTAAAAATATAATCAGAAAATTGAATGTAGTTTCTAAACTACTAGGTTTTTTTTTTCTAAATCTATTTTGTGAAATTGAAATTTCAAATGCAAGAGTAATTTAAATTTCAAGGGAAAAATAAGTAGGTACACCAATCAATTCACCCTAACCACAATAAAATGATAATATTTTAGATATAAGTAGAGAACTCACCTTAAATGTGATGCATTTTTGTAATTTTTGGTAAATAAATTAATTATGATTTTTATTACAACTTCAAAAATAGAAAAACTACATGTCTAACCACCTTAACTTGGTCAAAACTTCATGAATTCATTTTTTATTTATTTTTAATCCTATAGTATGCAAAGTATAGAATGTAACACATATTTTGGATTCAAAAAATGTAATACCATTTGAAAGCTATAGATGTTTTTCAATTAGCCTATCAATCAGGACTTTAGTCTTAGTTCAAATAGAAAATGAATAATACTTATTTATTAAATTCAAAGTAAAGTATAATTTATATTGGTGGAAAGTTGATAATCTCCCTAAACCTTTTCATTTCATCAATTTTGGGTGTAAAAATTTCAGCCAACTACATATCCCACACATACCCATCATATCACTACTTTTTAGCCCATCATGATCCGACACATACCCATATATATGTTCATGTTTACGTATTTATATAAAATCAAAATGTTATTTTAACTATGTTATTAAACTATAATACATCACCCATATCTTTACATATATAAGCGCGCGCGCACACACATATATATTACTAATCAATATCGATATAAAGTTATTCCACTCAATATAAATAAACGAGTGTACACCACAAGAGGGAATACAAAGTAATTCGAATGAACTGAATGCAAATCATAAGGCAATTGCTATGTCTTCACATCTAATACACTGATTTCATAATAACGATTTTTCGAAATGTAACTTGCTTTAAATACAACAATTTACTAATAGACTTATCTTCATCAAATTTAAGATAAAATTTTATCTTCATCGAATTTAAGATAAAGGGTTTATCTATTTTGGAGGCATCGAATGCCATATCGATTCTTTCTGAGTTCAATCTAGTGCATGAGAAGGTGCTGGGAAGAAGACAAGGGTGTGGCCAGAGCATAAACCCAACAGTAAATTTTGGAAGAGGGAACGACGCAAAAATTCAAGCTTAAAGAAATTCATCAAAGAAAAACATGCAAGGATAAAATTGATGCAAGAAAGGATTGCTCAATATCAAATGCCCAAGTAGAGTTTAAATGGCAGACTATCTAAAGTTATATGCCAACATGTTAAATAAAGCGAGTTACAAAACAAAGCTAAGGTGTGCCACAAGGCGATAGAAGCATGCAAGAGGTGGACGTCATTCAAGTACAAACCTTCGTATACAAAATAAAGCAGGAGGAATGTCAATACCATTCGGCATAAGAATAAGCACATATGTATAAACCTTGCGCAGTGAGGAGGAAGTAATTCAAGGGCCAATATAATTCGTAATCCTCATGAGTTTGCAGTTAGAAATGTAAATGGAAGGCCACTATTATACTAATCTTTAGTTACAAATACTTTATTTGCATTGTATAGTAATTTCCATCTCAAATGCATCATAGATATCTAAAGTTCATTGGGTACGCATCAGCCCAATCATGAAGATAACACTAGTAGTGGTGGTACAAACCAGAGAACCAGTGATTTAAAGGAAATAATACTATAGCATCACTCACATATACCCAGCAATATAAATTAAATAATACTACATCACTCACATATACCCAGCGATATACTCTGAATTAAACCCAACCCAAAATCAAACTCAGAAATACATGTGAAGAGAAAGAATCCAACAAATCCAGGGCTGAGAGGAGAAATAAAATGAAGGTATCATACATCTGCATTGGCTAAGAAAAGAAAGATAGCTAGAAGCAGGGCATCGACTTACAAGGCACAAATTCTCTGAGGCAAGGATAAAATTGGGACTCAAGGACAGTGAATGCAAGCACATAGGGTACCTATGTATTGTCCAAGGTAGGAAAAAATGAGAAGAAATAACAAAAAACCTTACGGTGAACTCAAATTCCCATTCTGTAATGAATTCTAGGAATGCACTCAAATTAAGATATCCACCTAATATTCAGCAACACACTAATGGAGGCTAACACATTGAATTTCCAATTTAAAGAAGTAAAGGAATTTAAAAGAAGCTATCACTTGGAAAACCAAAAGAAGACTTGCAGCCAACAAAATCGAATGATATAAACTTGGGGAAATTGGTTATAATTCCAAACTGCTAAGAAATCACACCTTATCAATCCATGGTGCACTTACAGAGGAGGAGGCACTTATTCTATTGTTGTCTAAATAGATTTATTTGGTATAGCATAATGGTTTCCTTCGTTAACAATTAACTACATCCTAGGCGTATATACTTTTAAGTATCGACTGCTAGATATCAAGAATAGAGGCCATAATGAATGCATGGCGCCAAGATTGGTACAAATCAGGCATAAGGGTAGTTAAGGCATAAGAGATAGATTTAGCACCACTACCAATAAGAAAATCAAATTCACCCAACAAATGATTTCTAAGAGAAACAAGAATAAACTATCCAATTTACCACACAGCTTTCTTTTCAATAGCAGAAATAAAAATTGGAGAAGAACGGAACCTGATTTCATTTGTTGACTGAGCTAAGGTTTTTGTTGTTGTGTTCTCCTAAATCCAGCTTTCAACTTCGAGCTTCCTCAACAATTCCACAAATATCCAATATTAGAGCCCCTAATCCAGTAGAAAACTCCCAAAAATAGAGAAACCTCTAGGCTCCAAGAACAAGGATTCAAAGCTTCTTTTCAAGAACCATGACATTCACGGGAGAGCCCAAGAACAAGAATTAGTTTCTTGAAACAAAAATGATCAAAAAGCCCCTCTCTCTTGGCAATTAACCAATTTAATTACTTCACCACTATCCTCTAACTGCCTGCACTCAAATTCAATTAATTTATTTAATTTTCTTCCCACTACCAACAACTGCCACATTTTATTATTTTATAATTCAAGCTTATATTTACACAAGGTAAATCAACTATTACACTATTTAATTTAACAATTTAATCTTTCAATTATTTGCACACCAAAATCAATTTTTAAAATATTTAATTTTTTTAATTCCTTTTGTATAATGTCATAATTTAATATATTTATTTACTATTTCTTTATTAAGCCATTAATTTTAATTTTAAAACATTAACAATATTTTATTTATTAAAACTACAAATATATTAAAACCTTTATTTAAAATTATCAAATACTTGCTTTATCCACCATAATCCTTTATCTTAAAATAATAATTACTCAAACACTAATCAACCAATTGATTAACTCAAAAGAACATAAATTCAAATAGTACCTGACCCAAAGCAAAGCGAACAACAAAACACAACGACAATAGAGACGAAACATATCACAAATGCGTAGAAAAACGAACAACAAAACGCAATGACAATAGAGATGAAACATATCACAAATGAGCAACAAAACAAACAACAAAACACAACGACAACAGAAATGAACCATATCACAAACAAGCAGCATCGTCAAGGTGAAATGTACAGAGGCACTACAAGTTACATCCACATCAAAGCCTCATAGAAGTCTCATACTACTTATTTATTCTTTAGTGGAAAGACATTTCTCAAATTAAAATGTATAAATATCCAAGCTGGCAAAACTAGTACACATCATATGTATTAGTCATCTGAGTTGTTTTGACAATAAAAGGTTAGAATGTTATGTATGTGGGTTCCACTTGAAAGATGGAATGTTATTCATTGAAAGAATCTAAAAATGAAAAATGAAAGTGAGATTTCTTGTTTCTTATATTTTGTTGATGGTTTTTTTTGTTTGTATTATTTATATATATTTTAATTTCTTATTATATTTATTAATCTTAATTATTAATTTCATATTATGAGTACAATCTTACAAATTTTGATTTGGATTGTATGATTTAAAAACTATAGATTCTCTTTTAAGTAGATTCCTCAACCCCACAATCTGCTTATGATTATTCTGATCCGACCAAGGAAGGCAACAACGTTAAGAAAGTTCACTTGCGTACACACATTTTTCTCATCCAACCAAGTTTTCTATAACATGGTCATACGACTATTTGCATGGTAGTCCTAAAACACAGTACGAGTTTCTGTCAACATCATCGGGGACGAAAGTTGATATTTTGGAGAGAGTAAGAGAGAGAGTTAAAATTTCCAAGCGATTACAAAAAATATTTGCTTTGTGTCCCATTCAAATGTCATTCACGGCACGATGTTTTAAACAAAATACAAAACTTGACAATTACCTGGAATGAGAGAAAAAAGAGTGGGTCATTAAAGTTCATCAGAAAAGACAATTCCACCCTGGTTTTATTAGTTTTCTCCACCAGAAGATGACTAAAGTGCTCCACATCTTTAAACGCCCATTGTATGTGGACCCAAGAATTGCATCCATATAAATCGTGTTTTAGGTACCAGTTTTAAAACATCTTGAGAATCCATCACATTCTAAATTGTGAGTAGTTTAGGTGGCTCATTTGAAATCACACTAGCTTCTTTAGTAGGGCCCATCTACTAGTGTGATTTTAGATGAGCCACCTAAGCAAGCCAAAAGTTAGTTTTGTTGAATCCTTGCCCACCAAAAACCTTATGCATCTGCATTAATAGAGTGAAAATGACTTTTTCAATTTATTCAATATCCAATTTTTTGTTCCAATTTATTATATAATTATCATTCTATCAATCATTTTCAAGGTCACATCAAAATAAGAAAAATAAAATGGCTAATAAATGTTCAGTAGATGCCCTTTGTTATGTGCACATAGTTGTGAGGGTGGTGGGCAAGACATCGCTTTCTTTGCCTATGATGAAGGCTATCATCACCATGTAGTTGTCTAACCTCTTGTTTTCCGCGCCACTTCAACTTAGGCTTATTGTCTTGAACCACATGAACTACCTTATGAAGAAGGTCTTCCAATTTATTCAACACTCTATCAAATCTACACCACGATACTCAATGAGCATTTGGTTGAAGTCCTCTCTCACTAAAACATGATGTGTGGAATGTCGAGCAATTGAATAGATTGAAACAATCTACCAATTCCTCTAATATTTCATAATCATCATTCTTAGTGTTGAATTTTCTTGAGTGTTTGTCAATTGTCTAATACTAATTTGTTTATTTTTTAATTTTATAAATTATAAATTAAATAAAGGTGGATTAACATTTTTTGAAACAATTAGCATGTTGATCACGTGTTAACTCTTTAAGATCGTCTACTAACTATACATAGGATAGTTGTAAATTTTCTTAATGCATAAAAATAAATAAATACAATTGAATTACCTTTGGAGAAGTTGAGAGTAAAAAAATGGGCTGATCAACTCCTAAATAGTTCATGTGGAAAATTAGTTTGCCAAATAAGTCTTGTTTGCTTTACATCCCACATTAACATATACAAACCCATATTCATAACCATACACATTTATACTTCTTACTGATAAAATATAATTGAAAGTCTCATTCTTTAAATTTGAATATAAAAATACCAACCAAAACCACTTATTATATAAAAAAGTCCAAACTACACCAATACACATACCACACAAAAAATCTTCTCTATATCAAACTTTAATTATCATATATTAATAAATACTTGTATATTATTTTCTCAATGAACTAATTCCCTAACCCTCTTCTTTAATAAATCATATTTGCTAATCCACATGATTTCTCACTTTACCTATTACACTTGTTATATTATAATGTTTAACTTCTACCTATCAAATTATTGGTTTATGCAACTAAATTATTAATAATAAAAAAGTTACAATATTTCATGTATTACAATCATTATCCCATCCCCGATCTCAAAGGCCTGCTCAAACAGAGGGGCGGATAAAAGGACGCCATTAAAGCATAAAAACACATCGAAGTGACTAATGACTCTGTTCTCAATTCCCTCATGGATGATATTCAGGGCCTTCTCGATCACCCGGATCTTTGCAGCAGCAGATGCAATGAAAATACCCGCCAAGGAACCAGTAGGAGGAGGGAAGACAATCGTGTCTAGCTCATACTGGACCATTTCTCGAACCACAAGAGCAAAAAGGTGGAGAGCATATGAAGCGCCATATATAAGATATCCAAAAAGATGGCGATGCCAATCCCCGGCAAACGATGGTGATTAAATCTGTGAGCCTGACTAGAGACAAATGTATGCATAGCAGCCAAGGAGGATTGGAGTCCGACAGGCGTTCCCAATACAGACCAAGTAAGGCAGAAGACGGCCCTTCACGTGCTATGCTCAAGCAGTAGAAAACCAGAAGAGCCAGTGAACCATATTCCATCACACCTCCTGAGGCACATTTGCCCAAGGAGGTGGAAACTCCATATCCTGTAGTGGAAGCCTACTAAGATCAGACCACACCGTAACATCCTTCAAAATGATCTTTTGTACATAATTGTCAATGGCAGCGTTCGCCAAACAGTCCGCACATTTATTCGCCTCTCTGAACACATGCTGAATTGAGAAAAAATCTAGCTTTTCAAGCTTCGTCCAAATAGAATCAACCCAGTTTTGCAGCCTCCACGAGTTGATATTTTTTAGCTTAATGGCGTTGGTGCATATTTGAGAATCGCCCTCAATTTCGACC